>SKCR01041667.1:0-41951 GCA_019454045.1 Zanthoxylum bungeanum
ATTTCAAAGGCTAAGTTTTTAGAGTCTGATTTCAGAGGTTGAGTTTCAGGGTCTGAATTCAGAGTCAGATTTCAAAGGCTAAGTTTTTAGAGTCTGTTTTCAGAGTCTAAGTTGCAGTGTCTGGTTTCAGAGTCTGAATCTGATGGTTTATTTTTTTTTTTCTTTTATACTTCACTAGGGTTTTAGAAACAAGTCACACAGCCGCCAAAGAACATGCTTATTTCTTCAACATATGCTAAAGAACAGAATGTGTATGACGAACTTATATAAAGAACACAACAAAAACCCAGAACTGGAAAATGATAAAAGATGAACTGATATGCAGAACACAACAAAACCATATCCAGAAATAAACAAAACAAAAACAAAAATAAGATCCAACAAGAACTGAAACGAAAATAACAAAGAACGAAAATAAAAACAGAATCAAACAAAAAAAAAGATAGGAAAAATCAGACCTTGGAACCCTGAGCTCTAGATACCAAATGACAAGAAACCCACTTGGATTCGAAATTCAAGCAAACCCCAAGCAACGGACAGAACCCCAAGAACCGCGAATTCGATTTTGTAGAAACAAAACCCTTCCAAGGCCACAAGGAAAACCCACAAAGAACTTGCCATTGATAACCTTTAAGATGATTCCTTGTAGTGTTTTGCTAGCAATGGAGACGCCACTAAGTTGCCAAACTTAGATAAGTCGATTCAAACTTGAAAATGAGAATCTCTCCCTTACAAGAATTCGGCCATAGCCAAAGCTTTACGCTTTTGAGTTTTACAAATTTCGTTGATTGTCCTCAAAATGAAAAAGAAAGAAAGCTTAAATAATGTTACAAAGAGAAACCCTAAAGTCATAAAGACAACAATGCCCATAAAGGCTAAATTACAAAAATACCAAAGTCTTCAAGTCTTCAAAGGCCTTTGAAGCTTCATTCAAAACTGATTTGGGCCAAGTGAAGTGGCTTTGGGCCCTCTCTATTGAAGCCTACATGCGTCTCTATTTGTTTGTTGCAATCGGCCATAAAACTCTGAACTAATCCCGCCATTGCTTCTCTGAGTCTTTTGGTCCTCTGCCTCGTAATTGGCCATTCTAGTACTTGTAATGGGTCTTTTGCTTTGTTGTCGGCCTGGATCATGTCATCTTGTTTCTGCAGTCCTTTGCCATGTGACTGCTTTTTCCACAGATGTAGCACTTCCCCTTGAACTTCGTGTTTGCTTGGGAAGAATCAGCTTCAATGTTCTTTTTCTTTTTGCTACCCTTTCCATCATCGACGATGTTGGCCTTAAACTCCATAGTCTTGTAGCTGGCATTCTCGGACTTCTTGTTGTTATCTTCGATCCTCAATCGAACTCCAAGGTCTTCAAGACTCATCTGTTTCTTTTTATGTTTCAGATAGCTCCTGAAGTCCTTCCATGATGGAGGCAACTCTTCAATGATTGTGACAACTTGAAACGTCTCGCAGTGTTTCATTCCCTCATCCAATATTTCATGATGATTAACTGAAGTTCACCTAACTGAGACATCATCGTCCTTGAATCTACCATCTTGTAGTCTAGGAACCTACCCACGATAAATTTCTTCAATCCGACATCATCGGTTTTGTATTTCTTCTCGAGAGATTCCCAGAGAATCTTCACAGAAGTCATGCTTTGGTACACATTATACAGGGTATTGTCAAGTCCTCTTAAGAGGTAGTTCTTGCACAAGAAGTCGTCTGACGACCATGTCTCTTCTCACAGTTGCTTGACTATTTCTGTTTCTCCCTCTACAGGACACAGAGAATCTTTGAGATACTTAGCCAACTGCAGTGTTGTCAGATAGAATAATATTTTGCTCTGCCATTATTTAAAGTTTGCTCCACCAAACTTTTCTGGTTTCTCACCATGAGCGACCAGTACTGTGATATTTCTACTAGCCATGTGTAACTGGAAAAACCAACAGTAATCAATAAGTCTACAAAAGACAAATTACACAACGATCAAACGTATGATATTATTTAAGTGATATATTAAGAATCCACTCGTTGTTATATTGGACAGTAGTACCAAATAACACAAGTCCTTGAATTTACGACTAAGGTTTCTTATGATAAATGAATAAATGAAAATTCCCAGAGGACGAGGGGGGTCCGGAGTAACCACTTAAATCTCTGCCCACTTAGGCTCTTATTGCCTTGTTGACAGAATATCATTTAAACATTTTCTCAATAGAATATCTTAGACATTCAAACTTAGTATTACACTTCAATTCACAATACAATAATAAATATGTGTAAATTTGTATGTGTATATGTATAAGTCAATCAAGCTTGGACGAAATTACTTGTGTAAAGTTACACTTTTAATTCTCAGCCAAGTATGCAACACATAATTAATTTTCAACTTTATCACTATGTGTATGCTTGTGATAATTGAACACCCTAATATTAACTTAAACATATACTACCAAGTTTATAATAATACCGTATATGATTTTACTAAGTTAACATTATTGCATATATGCCATACATGTATATGGTAATATAAATTAGTCTTAGTCTATGTTATTATTTTTGAATCTTAAATAATTCCAGAATTAATTTCGTTAGTGTCACGTTCGTTAATTCGTTTGAACGAAACTTTCTAGTGAGTTCACGTTCGTGTAGCGTTTGTAAACATGTTCGAAAGAAGTTTTCCAGAGAGTTCACATCCGTTTTGCGTTCGTAAACGTGTTCGAACATTTTTTAACAGAAGACTGGCGTTCGAGTTGCATTTGAAGACGCGTTCGAATGAAACTGTGAAAAATAGAATTTTTGCCTACGTGTTCGTCGGACGTTCGAACGCTCATGCGTATTTTTCATGCACAGAACATATTTTCCAGGCATAAGACTATTCAAAACATGTAAAATTCGATTTAACAACACTTTAAAAGTAATAAGTTCTTATATTTGTTGTATTTTATGTATTATAAACCAAAATTAACATGCATCAATTAACTTAATCATTCACTAACATGCCAATATCAGAACATGAATAAGAAAGTTAGGAAAACCTGGAAAATATTGAAGAATATTAAAACTTGGTCCAAGTCGAGTTGCCTATGTCCTTAGGAACTCATTAGCACCGTCTCGGTGCTCTATGGATGGTTTTATGGCTAACGTTCTTCCAGGATCACTTGGATGTTTCTTGTAGAAGGGGCACTCCTTTCATAAGAACTTGAACAATGACAAATGGTGGAAATTCTCTTGATTTTAAATGACTCACTTAGACAATGGAAGACTTGTATGTTTTTTTCTATATCTTAAGAATGAACCCAAGGCTCTTTTATATAGGCATGGAAGAGTGCATTTTAGGACACCTTTTGGTTTGGAGTGTAACCCTCCTAAGGGTTATACCTCTTTCCTTATGCCTTTTGAAGCCTAGAGACTCATCCTTCCAATTTAGAGGACATATCACTTCATCATTGTGCCTTTCCATAAGGCACTACTTAAGGGACATGTCTATTCTACTTATACTACAAATATTTAGAGAATTTACAACAGTCTTGTTATTATTTTATGAATTAAAGAGATTGATTACTTCTTTATGTCTTTTTTTTATTGTTAATTATTTCCTTAATATCTTAAACATCATTAATTTTATATAAAAAAAATTTATTGTTAATTATTTATTAATTATAAGATTGTAAGTTTTATTAGTTTTTAATCATTTTTATTACTCTTCAGTCCTTTTATTTTTAAAATTATTAATAAGGGATTTGACCTAATTTTTTTTTGCTCTCCTTTACCTTTATAAAGTAAAAAAGAAAATTCAAATTATTATTCCCGTGAGCAATAGCACTTTTCATATGAATAATAAATTGATTTTTTTCTTTTAAAAAATGATATGTAAACCTAATATATTTTAACTTTTTATCTCTCTTTTGGGTACTGTATTTTGAAAGCATTTATTTTTATTTTAAATACACATTAAATATTAAATACCATTTGGTTTGGTGTGCGTGGATGACACCACTTATAGTCAAATCATGACTGTGCCTAAATAACATATATCAAATACACACCTAATTGACATTCATTTTATGATTGTAGGTAAAAAAAAATAGTTATAATGTGATTGAGGTAACAAATGTGATTGTGCTTAATATGTCTGATGGTTGGTAATGTGACCGAGGATCAATAATATGATTGAGATAAACCACAAGTGTGACAGAGGGTCGACAAAACACTCGAGGTCACAATTGTGATTGTGTTCAATGTGATCGAGGGAAGAGTCGACATTGGACTGATGTAACTAATTTGACTAAGGTTACAAATGTAACTGAGGGTCGATAATGTAACTGGTGTTACAATTATGATTGTGTTCAATATGATTAAATTTCGGCAATATGATTGAGAAACAACCTAAAGGTAATTCCAATGAACTCTTCATTAAAAAGTTCACACCTTATTTCTCTAAAAAATGGAAGCTTTATTTTTTCTCTCCATATAGCTAATTTTCGGTCAATAAGGATACGATATTATTCAGCATCTTTTGAATAAATTCAACAATATTATGAGATCTAATATCCAAATAATCTTTGAAATAAATTTTAAAGATATTTGATTTTATTTTTGAAAATAAAAATTAAATTATTCTAAATATTTTATTTAATTTAAATTTAAAGTTTAAACTTTAAATTATGATTGTCTAATAATCATTTAATTGAAAACTTTATATTAATTATTTTAATATAATTTTCATGTGTGACATATTATAATTATTAATTATATTAATAATTACTACAAAAATCAAATAATTCATAATTATTTAATTATGCAAGTGAGCTTATAATTGGACTATTTAATTATTGCATGACTTCTTTTAATGTAGCGAGCTATCATGAGACCAAATGGACCCACAGTTCCAAGCTCCAATAATCATGAAATATTAATTAATAATATATAATCGAATATTCCATATTATTAACTTTAAATTGTTCCACTAAAAACTTAAAACTGCATTCTCGTACCTGCATATATTTTACATAAGCCGAGCTAAGTAAATATCAATTGATATAATTATTTCATACAGATTGACCATCAACGAGTATATCATAATTAGAGCCGAATTATAAGGTCTGTTATACTCCTCTAATTATTTCTTGTGTCTTAAGTATCATTAATTCTCTAATAAATGATTTATTAATAACCATTATCAATTTAATATTTATATTCGCAATCGAAAGACTTGAATACTCTAATCGTTTAAGTACCGAATCAACCCTTAAGTGAGATACTCTTATATTTTCCGTAAAAAATGAGTGGATTTCATTTTTATGTAAAATATTCCCAGACACACATCAAACCATGGCCCAAAGTATGAATTTGTTGACCATAAATTCTACATCGATCTAAATCATGTAAATTAAAGGACATAGAGTGTCATGGAGAAGTTAACAATACACTTATGATTGAGATCAACCCATGTATGATCATCTAGTAGATATATATGAATTTTTTTATCTAACGGATATTAAACAAAATTTATTTATGTCACGGTCCATTCCTATCTGACCATATCATATAAGGTGCATCCAATCTCATGTCGCCACATGAACGATCATAGATCATGATCGTTATATTAATTATATAATGAACTGTATCTGTAGATAATCCTTAAATAAAATACTCATATTTTTTTGCTCTCTAGATACGATTATAAATTATTGATCTCAGACTTAAATGCTATTATGTATGACATTCATACATTAAATCTGAGACTACTTGAGTAATCAAAGATATTTTAGATAATTTATAATATGCAAATAATTCGAATAAACATAAATGAATAATACATATTTTATTAATAAGCTGTTTACATGATACATGAAGTTTTAGGCTATAAAACATAACACAATCATGACTAAACTGTCAGTTACTCAAATGATAGTCACATTGTGACTCCGGCTAAAATTATGACCATGACTCAATTCTTTGTGATTTAATTAAAATGTTATTGTGGTTGTGCTCAATGTGACTGAGAGTCAGTAATGTGGTTGATGAAATAATATGATTGAAACACATATAATGCAACTTTCAGTCACCAATGTGACTATAAAAAAGGTCAATGTAAAGTACGTGGATATAACAACTTTGAGGCTAATTTCAACTTTATGTAAATTAGAATTTGAGAGACGTTTATTGATGAAAATTATAGGTATATATGTCAAATATATGTGTATTTTTACATTGCGATTTGAAGTCCAGATGAAAGTGATATAAAAGTTTGAAAATGACTAATTTGAAATTATCATTCTCTTATACATGTAAGATTCATCTTTTTACCAATTTTTTGATCGAAACATATCGATAATGAATTTTGTTTTAAAATTTATGATTTGTAAATCAATAATATGTAATTTTTTTATGAAATACTTTATATTTTATGAGATATTTACATTTTAAAATAAAATAGATTTTTTAACACACCTTATAGGCACGTGGGGTGAGTGTTAATTTTTTTAAAAAATTGTTTTGTTAATTACTTATCCTTTTTAGTAATATTACACTCATATGATTAAATATAAAATTTTAAATTTAACTTAGATTAAATACTAATTTTTTTTTTTTATCATAATTGAGTTTCTAATAAAAGCCTCTTAATTTTAACACAAAATAAATGATATTCTCTCTTAATTACTCCTACCACATCGTTTAAATAAATAATTAATTGATCTTTAAAAAACAAAAACAAACCGGGTCAAATCAAATCGGCCCGACATTCGTCCGTTAAGTGTCAACTCACTAATAAAAAACCGCACCCCACATAATAAACCGTCACATTCACAGCAACAACATCAGCAGTGGCACATCCCGTAATTTAACACTAAACCGGGGGGTGAATTCCCCAACCCCAACCACATACACTTTGATCATCTTCTCCGCCAATTATAGTCACCACCACCACCTTTACTCTATTGTTCTAAAAATTAAGCGGCACTTCTCCGCTAAATCTCTCCCCTTAAGTTTCAACATTTCACTCTCACTCTCACTTCACCACCAACAAAATTCAATTTAATTTCAATTAATTAATTAATTAATCTCCGTATAAATTAGCACGCGCATTTCTCACCTTGTGATTTGTGGTTGATTAATTCGTTAGATCTGAGGCGCGTGGCACCAGATCCGAGGGGCTAAAATGGAGGAGGCGCTGGAGCTGGCACGCGCGAAGGACACCAAAGAGAGGATGGCCGGAGTGGAGCATCTCCACCAACTTCTAGAAGCTTCTACAAAGAGTCTCACTCGTGCTGAAGTGACGTCACTCGTCGACTGCTGCTTGGATCTCTTGAAGGATAACAACTTTAGGGTTTCTCAAGGCGCGCTTCAGTCTCTTGCCTCTGCCGCCGTGCTCTCCGGTGAGCACTTTAAGCTGCATTTCAACGCTCTCGTGCCAGCTGTCGTCGAGCGATTGGGTGATGCTAAACAGCCTGTTCGTGACGCCGCGAGGAGACTGTTGCTCACTCTCATGGAGGTAATTTCGCACTTTTAGTTGAATTTATTATTCTTAGAATAAAACAATTCATCGCTTAATGACCTTCACTTACACTTATAAATTTAATTCATGACTCAAATTTTGGTTATTTTCAAATCTTAAAGGAGTTTGATGTTGCCTAATTGATTCATTACTAGCTCTTATTATTTGGAAGTATACTTAAATTAAATCATAATTAAAATTCTGGTGTTATTTTATGTTTTATAGCACCGGAAGGGAGAAGTAATATGAAAGAGTGGCTTAGATTAATATTATGCTGTTGCAGGTTTCTTCTCCAACAATTATTGTTGAAAGAGCAGGCTCATATGCGTGGACACATAAAAGTTGGAGAGTACGAGAGGAGTTTGCGCGAACTGTCACTTCAGCGATTGGTCTTTTCTCCTCAACTGAGCTTACTCTTCAGCGAGCTATTCTTCCTCCGGTACAATAATCATTATTTCTTCGTCAGAACACCAAGTTCCTTTCTAATTGCTTTTAGGGGGTTGAACTGATAAAAGTATTCTGCAACTATCAGATTTTGCAGATGCTGAATGATCCAAATCCCGGTGTTAGGGAAGCAGCTATATTGTGCATTGAGGTTAGTGAAATGCATACCATTAACTACATTCTCCAGTGAACTCAGTGTAGCATAGGTGACAGGACATCTTTTTGAGTTGCGTGATTGTCTCTGTAGCCTCTTCTGTATCTCAATGTTTTTTGCCACTTTAGGGGTTCTCCACATTCATCATTGCTCTGAAATTACCGTGCATTGACAGAAGAAAAAGAGCCTTTTCAAGGTTTAAATTATAGTATGCGTCCATAGTTGTCAAAGGCGTGCCTCATGCTTAGACCACATAGCTTCATGAAGGGTTAGGCCAAGCGACCTCATCAGGCGAGCAGTGCGTGCCTAGGCACAAAGGTGCTCCCCTTTGATATGTGCCTAGGTGCGCCTCATAAAAATGTGTGATAAAACCCCTACCCAAATTTACCCACTCAACCCGAAATAAAGTTGTATAACCTTTTTTTAATAAATTAAGATAGGTTTTGGGGTGGGCTTTAAATTCCGACAAATACATTAATATGTATTATTGTAAGTTTGTAACTGTTTTTGATATATTTTCAATGATTTCATTTTGTTTTAGTTTACTATAAATATATATATGTAATTTGTGCCTCACCTTCATTATGCTCGCGCCTTGCGCCCTAGGACTCTTTGCGCTTTAGTGCGCCTTGCGCCTTTAACTCCATTGTATGTGTCTTGAGGTTCAGTTTTGGAGATTGTCTTCAAGATTGTTTCTTATTAGTTTCTTAATTGATTGTTCTGTAAAAAATATGGTAGTTGTTTAAAGATCTGTCGTCTGTTAATTAATACTATGAAGTATGAACGTCATTAACTCATTTGTGAATCAATGGCTCAATGCAATGGTTAGTTTATGTGTTCTTCATGTAATAGATAAGGTCACTACGGAATGAATTATTAGTATATCTGACTTGGAAGTCATAGATTTGAAATCACTAGTGCTTTGCAAACTGTAAGGTCCAATGAATGATGTCCTTTTTCCTTGCACTAGTGCTGTTAGAGATTTCTGGTTTATATTCTTATTCACTAAATTTGGGAATAGACCTCTAAAAACCCATTAAATTGGTTTTTCTTTTTCAGGAGATGTATACCCAGGCCGGACCTCAGTTCCGTGATGAACTTCATCGCCATAATCTTCCCAATTCTGTGGTGAATATCTGACTAGTATAACTCTTTTTATTTGCAATTTTCTTTCCCATGTATGTTGGACCTGTGATTTTCTTGTTAGGTTCTGCTTTAATTGCAGAGGTAGTATGTTACGAAGTACTCACTCTAACTCTACATTTTCTAATGTTATGTTGCCTACTTGAAATAAAGAGAAATTAAGTTGAACCTCTCTTTCCTTTCTATATAATTTTTACAACACAATGCATGAACGCAGGTGAAAGACATTAATGCCAGGCTGGAGAGGATTCAACCACAAATTCGCTCCTCAGATGGACTTACAAATACCTTTGCTGCTGGAGAGATGAAGGCTGCAAGCTTTAACCCCAAGAAAAGTAGTCCAAAGGCCAAGAGTTCCACAAGGGAGATGTCTCTTTTTGGAGGTTAGTGTCGATTCAGGTCAAGCACATGGATGTGAAGCTATTTGGTAGTTAATTCAACTCTAGCAAAATGCATGCTGAATTTTGTATACCAAGTTCCTGGGTGTCCAGCATTTTTCTTCGGCCGATCTTGGTTCAAAGATTTAACAAATGTTTATAATCTTTTACATCTGTAAAGAGTGGCACACTTTGTGAGATCATGGTTTAGCAAGGGCAAACAATATACTTGCCGTGCTGTAGGATTAATTAAATCTCTGGTATCTGCTTTGTTGATATACCTTTTATTTTTTTTATTTATTCTTTGCAGGTGAAGACATAACTGAAAAATTCGCAGAGCCTATAAAAGTATACTCTGAAAAGGAGCTTATTAGGGAATTTGAGAAAATTGCTTCTACTCTCGTACCTGATAAAGATTGGTCCATCCGCATTGCTGCATTGCAGAAAGTGGAAGGCCTTGTTTTGGGAGGTTTGTATCCCCTTCGCGCTGTTTGTGTGGTGTATTAACTTTTTGTTGTGAAGTATTAGCTTCAAAGTGTTTGAGATGTATATATTTGTGCTGTTTGGTAGAAACATGTCTTGGAAATCAAATGGAAAATTTGATCTCAGAGCCAACAAAGTTTGAATAAAGTCCAAAAGAAGTTTTCTAAGTTAATTTATTTGTTTTTAAATTCGATGTGTTGTTGAGTGAGATAGCCTTTTGAGAATTAGTGGTGCCCATTGTACTTGGAGTGGTTGGAAAGTGTGCAACAACCAACAAAACATCTTATTTTGCCCCAAAAACAAGAAAAAGAAATACATCTTATGGTACTGCAATTATGTCATTGCATAGATGATAATTTTTTACGAGTACAGATTATGAGTTATGACAAGATATTTAAACATTATTGAAGTCTGTTTCAGTTTCCTGATAGGGGATAGTATAAGAATGCATTGGATAGATTACAGATTCGTTTGAAAACTTAAATTCACATTCCTCTCCGGTTGGTCTCATCTTTGAACATACACTTGCTGGTGTTTCGTACACACACTACAAATTTGCGCACTTCTATTTGAGGAAAAAAATGTTATTGTATTTTCCCAACTAATCTTTTCTTATTAGGTGCTACTGATTATCCATGTTTTCGGGGCCTATTGAAACAGCTTGTTGGCCCTTTAAGCACCCAATTATCCGATCGAAGGTCTAGCATTGTGAAGCAGGTGTGCAACATTTTCTTGTCTATAAGTGCTGGTTTTTAATGACTTTTTTCATCCCCTTCACCCTTTATTTGGTTCTTTTGATCTATAGCTTTCAGTTTTTGGTGTTGCCAAAACCTTTCTTCATGTCTTGAGGCTATTGCTTCTCTTTATCGGCCTATTTGCTGGACTTTTTTGCATTGGGAGATCCTACTGGTCACTGGATAATGTTCCTTTACTTGTAACCAAAAGCTTAGCAGTTTTGGCCTGGTGTTCTTGTTTCACAAAGCTCGAGAGAAAAACTGTCATAAATTTGTTTTTCCTCCCTTATTTGGTGTAAAATTTGCTGATAACCCCGCAATAAGCTTGTTTGTTAAAAAAAAATTTCAAGGATGCATACTATAACTGCTGTTAGTGCTTTACCATAAATCATAATATGAAGACGATAATTCGGAACCCTGGTTGGTTACGCTGTATTCTATTGTTTTAGTTGGAACTTTTGAATGGGGAACATATGGAATGTGGAATCTGCAATGGCAGAACTATTTATCACAGAGAAATCGAAGACACTTATTGATTTTTCCAACCCTTGCTAAATAATTTTGTGGCTGCAAGTTTAATTGTTGCTAGTTGGCCTCTCATTTATCCAGGCTTGTCATCTATTATGCTTTTTGTCCAAGGAGCTCTTGGGAGACTTCGAGGCATGCGCTGAGATGTTCATTCCAGTAAGTTTAACTTTTATTTTCTAGCTGTTGTAATTATAGTTAGCTCAAAACATAATGTTAATTTTACGGATATGATAATCAGGTCCTTTTCAAGTTGGTTGTGATTACTGTACTTGTAATTGCAGAGTCTGCAGATAACTGCATCAAAACGGTAATTATTTTGCTTAAAGATTCAGACAGTTTATTCATTTCAAATACTCGTGGTCAATTACTCCTGTTTTAAATGTCAGTCTTAACATATACTCTTTTATTTCTAGATGTTACGTAATTGCAAAGTTGCTCGTGTGCTTCCACGCATAGCTGATTGCGCAAAGAATGATCGAAATTCTGTGCTTCGTGCAAGGTGTGGCTGTGTCTCTTTAAATTTGTGATACAGTTTCTGTGATGTTATTTTGATACATTTTTTGGTTGTATTGCAGGTGTTGTGAATATGCGCTGTTAATATTAGAACATTGGCCCGATGCACCAGAAATACAGCGATCTGCAGATCTTTATGAAGATCTCATTAGGTGTTGTGTAGCAGATGCAATGAGTGAGGTATGTATATTGAAAATTTATTCTGTTCCTTGGTTTTGGTTCGTGAAGACCTGCATTTGATCTCAGTTGTTTTCACATACTTTGTGCGCCAAATGTGGTGTGGGCTTTTTTTAAAATCTAGAATGTGGTGTACTTGGAAAGCAAAGGATGATGTATCTTTTACACTATTGAGCTTTGTCTGCACGAATTGAAGTTTGGCTTTTTTGTGTTTATGGTTCTGTTTGTCCAAGTTTCATTCCTTTTCTTCTTCTGCTAGTGACGTTCCCTTTGAAAATTTTTCATGTTATATGGAGCCCATGTTTCATTGACGATCATGATCTTTGTACTTTATCATGAGTCATTATTGTTGTTGTTTAAGTTGATTGATGAGTACTTGGTACCATATTAATTTTTTCTGCCTTCTTTTTTCTTTTTCATTTCCAGCATATCAATTGAAACCTCATTTGTTTTTTGTTTGACTATTATATTCTTGACTCTTAACAGGTGCGGTCGACTGCGAGAATGTGCTACAGAATGTTTGCAAAAACTTGGCCAGAGCGATCCCGCCGCTTATTTTCATCCTTTGATCCTGTCATTCAAAGAGTATTTTCGTTTTCTCTCTCCGAAGAATGTGGTTTTGCATACTTTGATTTTCAAGACCATAATTTAAAGGGATTGTGCTTTTGACAGATAATTAATGAAGAGGATGGGGGGATGCATAGGCGGCATGCTTCTCCTTCTGTCAGAGATAGGGGTGCACATTTGTCATTTTCCGCTCAAACATCCACTCCTTCCAACCTGCCTGGATATGGAACTTCTGCTATTGTTGCAATGGACAGAAGTTCAAATTTATCCTCAGGGACTTCTCTCTCCTCTGGACTGCTGCTCTCACAAGCAAAGTCCCTTAATAAAGGTACTGAACGTAGTCTGGAAAGTGTGCTGAATGCAAGCAAACTGAAGGTCAGTGCAATTGAAAGCATGCTTAGAGGTTTGGAAATATCTGACAAACAGAATCCTTCAACTCTTCGGTCATCTAGTTTGGATCTAGGTATAAAATGGTTTTGTCTATTTAATATTTTTGCTAATATATTAAACCGGTTTTTTACTTCATTCTGTGACACAGCCATAGTTATTAAAGGCACACCACTCAGCAGCGCCTCACTGCGCCTATTTGGCAAGGCGCGTTGGAGGTGCGCCTCATTGAATTTTTTTTTTCAATTAAAAAACTAAAACGTGAAATAATAAAAACCCATGTGATATGATTGTTAATTTTATTTACCGAGTTAAAATTTATAGGATAAATTTATTAAATATAATTTATATGAATTATTCCAATTGAGAAATTTATATAAAAGCTAAAAAAATGCAGGGTGCGCCTTGCGCTGAGGACTCAAGAGGACCTTGGCGCCTAGATGTGCCTTGCGCCTTTAACAACTATGAACACATCGATGACTCATTATTGGAATAACGAATGAGTTGGAGGTTAAATCTTTTGTGAGCGGCTAATTTCTTTTTCTTATTGCCCTAGTGCAGGAGTTGACCCTCCATCATCTCGTGATCCACCATTCCCTGCTGCTGTTGCCGCTTCTAATAATGGCACAAACTCTTTGATGGTGGAATCCACAACTACTGGTGTGAATAAGGGCAGTAACCGCAATGGTGGCCTTGAATTGTCTGATATCATTTCTCAAATTCAAGCTTCCAAAGATTCTGGTAAATTACCATATCGCAGCAATACAGAGTCTTTATCATCACTTTCATCATACTCAACTGGAAGGGCTTCCGAAAAGCTACAAGAAAGAGGTTTCTCCGAAGAGAATGACATTAGGGAAGCTAGGCGTTTTGTCAATCCGCATGTTGATAGGCAATATTTGGACACTCCTTATAAAGATGGAAATATTAAGGACTCACAAAATAGTTACATTCCCAATTTTCAGAGGCCGCTCTTGAGAAAGCATGTGACTGGGCGGATGTCTGCAAGCAGGAGGAAGAGTTTTGATGATAGTCAGCTGTCACTTGGAAAGATGTCGAATTACACGGATTGTCCAGCCTCTCTTAGTGATGCTCTGAGTGAAGGACTCAGTCCAAGCTCCGACTGGTGTGCTAGGGTTGCTGCTTTTAATTATCTCCAGTCATTGCTCCAGCAAGGCACTAAAGGTATTCAGGAAGTAATCCAAAATTTTGAGAAGGTAATGAAGTTGTTCTTCCAGCACTTGGATGATCCTCACCATAAGGTTGCCCAGGCAGCTCTTTCAACGCTTGCAGATATTATCCCGTCTTGCCGGAAGCCCTTTGAGAGTTATATGGAAAGGATTTTACCCCATGTTTTCTCACGGCTAATTGATCCAAAGGAGTTAGTTAGACAACCATGCTCAACAACTTTGGACATAGTAAGCAAAACATATAGTGTAGATTCTCTCTTGCCTGCTTTGCTACGTTCACTAGATGAACAGCGGTCACCAAAGGCCAAATTGGCTGTTATTGAGTTTGCTATAAGTTCCCTTAACAAGCATGCTATGAATTCTGAAGGGTCTGGTAATCTTGGCATCTTGAAGTTATGGCTTGCGAAGCTGGCACCAGTGGTCCATGATAAAAATACTAAGCTTAAGGAAGCAGCTATTACGTGCATTATATCTGTCTACTCCCACTATGATTCAAATGCTGTGCTTAATTTTATTCTTAGTTTATCTGTTGAAGAACAAAATTCCTTGAGACGAGCCCTTAAACAGTACACTCCTCGTATTGAGGTGGACCTAATGAACTACTTGCAGAACAAGAAAGAGCGACAGCGTCTCAAGTCCTCTTATGATTCATCTGATGTTGTTGGAACCTCTTCAGAAGAAGGATACGCTGTTGCCTCCAAAAAGACTCATTACTTTGGAACGTATTCCTCTGGTTCCATTGACGGTGATGGTGGCAGGAAATGGAGTTCGATGCAAGAATCAACCCTCATGACAGGCGGCATGGGCCGCCATACAACGTCTGATGAAACTAAGGAGAACTTGTATCAAAACTTTGATACTGGTTCAAATTCTGATGTTATTTCCAAAGCTAAGTATTTGACTGGTTCAAACACTTACTTGGAGGGATTGTCCACGCTAAGTCTGGACATTAATGGTCTAAGGAGCTCTGACCATTTAGAGGTCTCTGAAGGTGTTGGGCATGATAATGAAATTCAACCTGAGTTGGACCTTAATCATCATAAACCGGCAACTATAAAGACAAACTCTATGACAGATGCTGGACATAGCATTCCCCAAGTTCTTCACCTGGTGAGCTTTGTAACATCATAGATTTCTTTGTGTAGTTTTCAGTTGTCTGGAAATCTGTGTGAAGGAAACCAAAAAATAAATAATTTACTTCTCAGATTACTCCGTGTTTGACAAAATAGTTTTGGTAGAACCTAACACCTGATGAAGGCTTTGCATGTATCATTGTAGATTTGCAATGGGAATGATGGAAGCCCTACAAGCAAGCATGATGCACTTCAGCAACTAATTGATGCTTCTGTGGCCAGTGATCACTCAATTTGGACCAAGGTAGGATCAGGGTCCACTCTTTTACTTTTTTAGTATTTGTGTGTGCACACAGGCACGAGTCATGCAGATTAATACGCACATGTTTATGAAGTTCTATTGGATAAATATAATATATATAGTGTTCCGGCTAAATATATCGTTAGGTTTAAATAACTATTTTTAGCGATATTTATTTAACTTCTAAAAGCTGTCTATTGTAGTCATTTTGTGAATTGGGTACAATATTTGCCCATCAGTAAGCAGTCTCTTCTGATAGGGTATATTTTAATTTAATTTGAATTATACATTGATGTCCTTTTTCTCTTTATCTATTTGTGCAGTACTTTAATCAAATTTTGACAGCTGTACTTGAGGTGTTAGATGATACTGATTCCTCAATTCGGGAGGTTGCTCTTTCATTGATCAATGAAATGCTAAAAAATCAGGTATGTGCATATTGATATGTTCATTTTCCTTTTTATGCAATGATTTCCTTGTGTTACTTTTTTCCCTTTTGTCTTGCTTACAGAAAGATGCCATGGAAGATTCTGTCGAGATAGTAATTGAGAAACTGCTTCATGTTACCAAGGATGCTGTTCCCAAAGTAAGTTACTTTTGTTCCACTAGTTATTTGGCTAATATTCTTGCCATATGTTAGGTGTCTCAACCCCTATTTTTATCCATATTTAGGTTTCAAATGAAGCTGAGCACTGCTTGACTGTTGTGTTGTCTCATTACGACCCATTTAGATGTTTAAGTGTATGTGACTGAGAATTCTCTCTCGTTATCTTTGATTACTGTGGAAGAAAAAAAAACAGGTTTGGCTTCGTTCTCTCTTTATTTTAATGTAATTATGATGAGTGTTGCTGTCTGTTGCTGATGTTTCAGGTTATTGTCCCTTTATTGGTTACTGAAGATGAGAAAACTCTTGTAACTTGCATAAACTGTTTGACAAAGGTATTTTCTGATCATTTTTTGAAATTTATTGTGTTAATGGAATATATATTTTCTTAAAGGTATATTAAATTAGTGCATTGTTTCATGCCGTACTCATCATAAAGCCATTTGCTCTTGAGCACAATATTTTCTGCTAGGATTGTCTAGAATCAGTGGTGTGAATGAATTGGATGCTTTATATTAAGGAATAGAAATAGGGAAATGGAAGGATAGCAATCATGAAAGGGATTTAGAGAAATGGAAGGATAGCAATCATGAAAGGGATTAAAATAATAGCTTGAAAGGCAGTCTCTCTCAAGTTTATGTGCCTAAGGCATAGTCACATTTTGCCAGTCATTCAGGCTCTGTAAAAGTTTTTATGATCGTAGACAATTATATAGCTGAGCTGTTTGTTTCTATTTTCAGCTTGTGGGGCGACTCTCACAGGAGGAATTGATGGCTCAGTTGCCGTCATTTCTGCCCGCTTTATTTGAAGCCTTTGGAAACCAGAGTGCAGACGTTCGCAAGGTATCTGTTACTCTTGTATGTAGTTCATACTTCATATGCATTTTTTTTTTCCGAGTCAACAATTTTGTCGTCAATAGGTAGAAGTAAATGTCTCTCATCTGGCAGGTATAATACTGACTATTATGAGAAATATCTCCCCATATTATCCGGATTTTGTTCTCTCTGTCCGTTTTTCTGTTTTTCTGATTGAGTTCGGACTTTGTTTTGCTTCTGTATGTTGTTTGATGGCACAGACGGTTGTTTTCTGTTTAGTGGATATTTATATCATGCTCGGGAAAGCATTCTTGCCATACTTGGAGAGGCTTAACAGTACACAGCTGCGGTTGGTAACGATATATGCTAATCGGATCTCACAGGCTAGGACAGGTACCACCATTGATGCAAGCCAATAACGAGCAGGTTTTTTCAGAAAGATAATGTTGTTTTGGAGTGTGGGTTTATTCTTTGTTGTGTATTTGTTTTGTATATGGTGTGAAATGTGAATGTATGTTGAGGGTTCTCTTGTAATTTCATAATGTTTTATCGTAGAAATTTATTTTGCTCTTTTGTTTCCCTGTTTGTCTATTTGTGTTGTTGAGACAGACTATTATATCTTTGCTGTAATGAACATTTGAACGGTATCGGTTAGATGAGAGAGAGGAGATGTGGTTTCATATGGCATTGTTTAATCACTTTTGTACTTTGGAGCAAGTGCGGCATTGATTTGCTCTAAATTTATGATCCTATCCGAGTTCTTAAAATTGAGTTTTTACTGATAAAAGCCAAAATATAAGTCACATTTTAATTTTTTTTTTCAAAAAAAACAAAAATTTAAACTTTAATTTTATGTTAAACTTTGGTGCTTCCAGTGTGTATCAGGATGTTTGCACAATTTTTAGTAATACGCGTGTAAGGTTTAAGCCTCCTAAGACGCCGTCTTAGAAAGGGGTGATTGATTCCAAGAAAATGCCTCAAATGGGCACAGGCACACAGATTACATCTCTAAAGATTACAAAGCTGAGAAATTAAACTACTTGTTCATTTAGAGTATTTTTTTTTTTGTTCTTGTTATACTTGAGCCTTTTATAGTGCATGGCTCGGCCAAACGCTCGAACGGTTTTACCGTCCTCGGCTCATTAAGCCCCCACATTCCCTGCTCACATGTAACTGTTGGATTATGCGCGCAACTGTTGGATTGTGCATGCAACTGCTGGGTAACTTCGCCGTCTGCAGCCCATTAAGCCCCCCACATTCCATGTTCACATGTAACTGCTGGATCATGTGCGCAACCGCTGGATCGTACATGCAATCGCTGGGTCACTTGCTAGATCGTGGGGGTTCTTGCCTGTCTGTGCAATAATCGTAAGAGCATCTACTTATAGTTAGCCATGGTACCTTCGTTATTAATCTCTCATCGTTCTTTGCTCGTTTCTTGAATCGTCCTGAGTTGAGTCTTTCTGGGCCGAATCCTTCTTCATCCCATCCAGAACGATGCCATGCCTTTTCGTCCTTAGATACATCATGCCTTTTCGTCATTTGATACGTTTAGCCATTTCGTCATTGGGAGAAATTTATTTTCTGTTAATAATTGTCCCCCAAATTCGCCTTGATCGTTTCAAAAGATGAGATCGAGGCGGAATTTCTTAGCCAGGCATGTAAAGTGGGGTTCATGCCACTGACAGCCTTACTGGTTCGACCTGCTGACCTTCCGCCTTTATTTCTTGCCGTCATTCGCGCGTTTCGAGGCATGTTGCTTACATTCCCCATGCAATTCCATTGTTTCCTTAATAAATGTGTGACCTTTCCCATTACGTCTTGTCGAAAAACAATCATTGTGCTAATTAATGTGCCGCTTTTCGCGTCACGTCCATGTCACATCGCGTCTGGCACCGCCTCTCCATTTTCCCGCTCTTTCTTCTTCCCTCGAATTAGGTCGTGCCACATGTCCTAGGGCGAACTTTCAATCTTCATCCTTTGCTCCCAAAAAGAAAAACACATCGACCTTAAAAGACTACCAGGCTGCGTTGGACGACCCCTCTGTTAGCGTCTTTGGGGTCCACACTCTTGATGAAACCTACGAACCTTGTTCTCCAGACCCCATTTTTCTCAATGATGATTGTTGGGTTTCTAAGGCATTCCCAAGATCAATCCAAGCATAAAACATGTGAATATAAGAAGTAAGAATGACAGAAACATACTTACAAAGAACGGTTGTAGGATGCGTTGTAGACAAAAAAAATCCTTTGAGAAGTCCTCCAAGATCTCCTCTTTGAAGTTGTTGGTTGAAGCTCCAAGCTTAAAGGTTGAGATTCCAAACTCAAATGATGGTTTCCCTATCACCTAGTATGAATCTTTGTGTGCTAGCAATGGAGAAATTTTGCAACAAAATTTCCCCAAAAATCCTTGTTGTATTCTAGGTCTTCACAGCTGCTTTGGTTGGGGTTGGTGAAGAGGGAGGCACAAGTGGAAATCTCTCTGTGAGAGATGGTCATTTTAATCAAGCAGCGTGTCGGAAAGCAGCTGTGAAGATGATCATTGTTGACGAGCTACCATTTAGCTTTATAGAGAAAGAGGGTTTTCGACATTTCTGTAGTGTTGCCGTCCCTCGTTTTAATGTCCCATCTCGTAGGACTATAACGAGAGATATCCTACAGTTGTTTGCTGATGAAAAAGTGATGTTGAAGAGTATTTTATCTGCGGGTTATCTGAGAGTTAGTTTGACCACCGACATATGGACGTCAATTCAAAATATTAATTACATGGTTATCACTGGACATTTTATAGACAATGATTGGCAGTTGCATCGGCGAATCCTTAGCTTCTGTCCAATTAACAATCACAAAGGAGACACTATCGGAAGGTTAATAGAATCTTGTTTACAGCATTGGGGTATTGAGAGAATTTTTACTATAACTGTGGATAACGCCAGTGCCAATGCCGTAGCCATCCAACAGTTGGTGAGGAAGATGAGGACGTGGAGGGGAGATGCATTGGTGCTTAATGGAGAGTATGTGCATATGCGGTGTTGTGCTCACATATTAAACTTAGTTGTGTCTGATGGTTTGAAACAAATGGATGACAGCATTATAGCAATTCGAAATGCTGTTAAGTATGTGAGATCTTCTCCATCAAGATTGGAAGCATTTAAATCGGCGGTAGCACGTGAGAAGATTGAGAGCAAGGGCAGTGTCATCTTAGATGTTCCTACTAGGTGGAATTCCACCTACTTAATGTTGAATGCTGCATTAGACTTTCAGAAGGCCTTTGATCGAATGATTGATGATGATGGTCACTACGCTCCATATTTTAGAGATGATGAAAATGGGAGCAAAAGGGTTGGGCCTCCTACAGATATAGATTGGGAGAAAGCTCAATACTTTGCTGATTTTTTGGAGATTTTTTATGATGCAACGAATATGTTCAGTGCCTCATCCACCGTCACATCTTGTTTCACCTACAATGAGATTTGCAAGATTCATACAAGTTTGAAAAACCTGGCGCGTAATGAACATCCTCTTTTGCATGACATGGCATTATCTATGAAGATGAAGTTTGATAAATATTGGGAGACCACTGCCAAAATCAATAAATTATTGATTGTCAGTACTATTCTTGATCCACGACGGAAGATGACATTTGCCTCTGTTTGCTTTGGTATACTTTTTGATAATGATGATGTGAAGATAGAGGAAATGAGAAAGTCTTCTAGAGATTTATTGAAGAGATTATACGATATGTATAATGATTGGTATGGCACAAATGGGTTGTTTGTTGACAGTGATGGATCAAGGGCTGGGGGTGTAACTAGTGTTGGTGGAGAGGGGTCTAGTGCTACACATTGTAGTACACAATCTCAGCCATTTGTTAGACCGCGAGTACAAGATAGAGTCCGTAAGCGCAATACAAACGTGCAACCTGATGATCCATTTCAAGTTTTTCAGACTAGTCATGCAATGCATCAAGAAGATAGTACTGAGGTTGAAATGTATTTAATGGAACCCTATGAGATTAGTCGTGACCCTAACTTTAGTGTTCTGATGTGGTGGAAAACAAATACCGGTAAGTATCCAATTTTGGCTAGGATTGCTCGTGATATTTTTGCAATGCCGGTATCGACTGTGGCATCTGAATCGGCATTTAGTACGAGCGGTCGTGTTCTTGACAGTTTTCGTAGCTCATTAACTCCCGTTATGGTCGAGGCTCTGATATGCACTCAAAATTGGATACGGAATAGACTTACAATTGACAAAACCAATGAAGTGGAAGCAATGTTATTGGAGGCAGAGTACTACGAAAAACTTGAGGAAGGTAAAAACAAAATTTACTAACTTACTAGTTTTTTAATTGTTATTAGTTTTTTAATTGTTATAATGAATACCATTAAATGCAAACTTACTAACTGTGAATAATTTTTTATTTTATTTTATTTGAAGAATATCACAAGACACAAGTTACAATCTGAATCACAATCACCGGATTATGTCGTTGGCAACAGAGTTTGAGGCGAATTATCTTTGAAGGTACAATTTTGACAAAGTTATGTTTTTCTTTGATTTTGAGTACGATATGAATTATGAAGTGGTGTTATACTTATATTTTATATTTCAGAAACATTGTTTAGGCTTGATGTTGTTGTGCTGCTGCCGTGCTGGAAGTGGAAGGACACTGGGGTGGGGATATTGGATAGTATTGTTATATTTTGTTCATCCTGGATGCAATATATTTATATGTAATTATATTCATGAGTTGGATTGGATCTTGTGAATGGCTTCTAGAGGTCCTTTGGTCTTAGTGGATTATTCCTTATTGTTGCATTAATGTGGTCAAGTTTTATATACAACTGATGCTGTTTTGATCGGGGGGGATGTGTAATTGTGTATGCTGCTAAATCATGCTTTGCCTGTCTTGTGAGATGTTTGATGTGCATTGGTTTGTGCTTCAGTGTGCATTTTAAAGTGTGCATTTTAAGAAATGAAGTGTCATTTTAGTGGTGTTGTGAGATGTTTGATTCCATTATCTTCTTCAACTGTATTGGCAGTTTTTGGTTTTTGCTGTATATGTGCCTGGTAATTCTGTCTGATTCGAATCGGATCGGATCGGATCGGTCCGATCCGAAATAGTTCGATTTCGGATCGGACTGATCCGATCCGAATCAGATCAGATCGGTCCGAATTAAGCCTATTTCGGTCTGATCCGATCCGATTCGATCCGATAATTATCGGACCGAATCGGATCGAGTCCGATTAGCTGATTCGATCCGATCGAATCATAAAATTCCGCGAATTTCGAATCGGATCGAATTCGGATTCGGTTCGATCCGATCCGAATTCGATAATGCCCATGCCTATTGTATTCGGCCAAGGTGAGAAAGAAAGAGAGAGTTTTTCTTTTTCCTTTGTTTTGTTTCTAAAACAAATACAAGTTATGAAAAAGTCAAAACAAATTTTGGTATATAATTTTCCAAAAAGCAAAAACCAAGATTTGGAGGGAAAATAGCATTTATTACTCTCAACTACTCCCATCACTTAAAGTGACTAGATGTCTATCACCAAAAAGTTGACATGACTTTCATCACTGAAGTGAAAATTGATGTGACACGTGATGTGACTTGTGGGCCCCACTTTAATTCAAAATCCGAGTGGGCACGCAAACACATCCCGGGCTAGGGTTCGTTAATTCCGAATTAACGAATTTTTCATTGCGACATAACTAAATCAAATTTAATTAAATAATTATGCCTAGCAAAATTATTATTCACGTCGCTCGCGAATTAATTCTAAATTAATTCGTTCGCCCGAATTAAAATCCAATTTTAATTCCGTGTCTAAATCCAATTTCATTTAATATATCAAATATATTATTTTATCGATTAATTCCAAATTAATCGTTCTCTCTCTTCAAATAGTATTTTATCCTAGATAAAATTTCTCCGTAATTAATCATAGATTAATTATGTTCGAATCATACGTTATCGATGAATCTTCGGAAAGCGACCCATGAGATCCTTGGATATGTTGGCAGTAAATCTGGTCGTCGGACTATCCGAACACGTGCGTACCTCGTACCACGTTTTTACCGATTTACGAGACATGGTTGGCTTCTAGCAAAGCACCGTGCCTACCCAATTCTATAGAAATATTCTTAAATGAATATATAATATATGTCAGGCGTAGTATACGTAGTATTGCGTATTGCGATCTAGTATCGAATGTCACATGCAAGGCCTGTGGCTGGAAAAGTGTCTACCCCGTACGAAGCATATATCGGATCACAAGCAACTAGTCTATTTAATCGGATAATCATGACCATGTCATATTATCCCGATGGTTGCAACCCATTAGAGTACCAGTTCTATATCTCTGCGTGATCATCATCTCCATATGACTGAAGTGATACTTCTATGTTGACATCACACCCAATACACTACGATTCTCAATAAACCCAGAAGAAGCGTACACAGAACCTGTTAAAGTCCTAGACGACCAAAACCAAAGCGTATTGATTGTCGTAAGTACTAGCGATGCAAGTCTCAAGTTAAGACCAAATACACCTACCCTGATGCGGATTCCCATAGACACAGTCATACTACCAATGGGATTCCGAGGGGTCTATCCAGAGCGAAGCTGTTTCCGTACCATCGGTAAACACAACATCCTATCACACTTGCATAAGTATCCAATACTTAAATATATGAGAACTATGATGTTACGCTTCCATAACACGCACAAGTGCAATACTTGTCTATTCCGCATTATCGATGTTCAGTCTCGATAATATTACGACTAGGGATATTTAATGATTAAATCTTTATGGATTGATATTGTCTCATATCTAATAATCTGGAACTAATCATAACGACTTTTATCATTTATATATTTAAGTAATCAAATTACAAAATGATAAAATACAATTTCCATTGTCACATAGTTAATTTGTATAAAAATTATAATGTCTTTTACAAATAGTGACGTTATGGGTCATAATTGTCCAACAATGATGTCATCGCCACAGCTCCATTGGCTCAGCTTTTTCCTTTTGTTTCTAACCTGCCCTTTTCAGAACCGTTGAGCATTTCTTCCTTGAATCAATCGAACCCCATCCGTACCTGGCCCAATTCTGATTCTTCGTTTGAAAGTTGGTTTCAGCGCATAAAGTCGCACGTAGACACCTACTCCTTCCTTGAAAATGGTGGTTTTCTCTCTCTTATCGAGTTTTCCCTTATTTTGCCTTATTTTTATCGCAATCTTTTCCCCATGTCATTGCTTTTCTAGTCTTCCAACTATAATTCTTCATTTTCCCCTCCGGCCCATTGACTATCACGTTGCGTGATATCGGCGCCTTGACAAGGTTGGCCCCCTTGGGTGCGACCATTTCTGCCCGTACTAATTTTCATTTTCCTCATCCCCAAATGGCCGTCCTTTAGATTTGTGCTCTTTCATTTTGGTTGCTGTTTACCAAGGCTTGGCCGTTCTTCAAAAACAGCTTTGGTCTGGCGCTTCACCCATTGCTTCTGGTCCTATTTGGCTCGTCCAACTTTGGCTCAGGGCATACTTCCCCATTTTTGGTTCAATTGAGTCCTTTTGTTCATTTCCTTGTGTCGGCCTTCTATTCGCCCAATTAGGGCCGACTCATCTCCTTCATCGTACTATTTTCGATCATTTTTATGCTCTTTCTCGGATCCCTTCTTTTTTCCATTTCTCCTTGGGCGATAGCCCTTCCTTCGTTCATGAGCTTCCTCAGTCAGATGGGGATGAATCAGTCAATCGTATCTGGTGCAAATTTCTATGTTCCCGTTAGGGGTGTCAATTTGGGTCAGGATTCGTTTATTCATTCGATTCGATTCGCTTTAAAGCGAATACGAGTTTGGAAAAATAGATTCGTCTATTAAATGGGTCAATTCGATTCGATTCATTTATTAAACGAATCGAATCCGAATTTGAGGTCATCGATTCGTTTATTCGTTAAGGATTCATTTATTAAACGAATCATAAACGAATCGAATCCGAATCGAATTCGTTTAATACCCGTTTAATATTATTACAAATTTACCCTTAAATTTTTCAAATATGTGTTTAATTGTACAAGGGATATTTTAGTAATTTACGTTTAACCTAAAATTTTTGCTTAATAACATTTCCCTTCCAGCAGGCAGCAGCTGCCTCTCTCATTCTCTCAATCTCCTCTCTCAACCTAAAACTCTCTAAACCTAAAACTCTCTCAATCGACAATCACACGCTTCAAGCTTCGGTTCAGCCTTCACGCACGCTTCAAGCTTCGGTTCTTCTTCTTCTACAGCCTTCACGCTTCGGTTCTTCTTCTTCAGTTTTCCCGTAAGATTTTGGTATGTTAATTTGTTGTATTTGTTGGAGTTGGTTCTGGGTAGATAAGTTATTAATCATATATGATATTTTGGAAAAGGACGGGAGCTTAGAAGATGACTTCTCCTGCTGGAAATTTGTTTTCTTGACCCAGATCCAAATGCAGTGAATCGTCTACAATTGATAAAAACTTGCTGCAAATGAGCATCTGCAAACTTCTATCTTCGCTAAAAGAGCCGTCAATCTGCAAGGCTGACTCTCAGCCGAAGCGTTTTTCAAACAAATGATGCCGTTTGGATGGATCCTTAGGCTTGGCCTTCTATTTTTTGTTTTCTTGGAGTTTCTTTAGAGTTCAAGTCATTATTATGCTTGGAAAATTTTCAAATGGCTCTCTGTAAATTCTTGAAACAATTATAAATTCTTGTCCGACCTCCTTACTGAAAAATTAATTCTTGAATGGCTACTGGTTCTGCATTATTACCAGTATTGTAACAGCATAAAGTCATATTCTTTAGTTTTGATTTTTTGTGCATTTACTTCTTTTTATTTACAGTGGAAATGGATACCAACTTTTGATTTTTTTTTTATTTTTTTTTATTATTAACGAATCAAATACGAATATTCGATTATTAAACGAATACGAATCGAATAAACGAATCGATGCGAATAATAAACGAAACGAATACGAATCGAATAAACGAATCGATGCGAATAATAAACGAATCGAATGTGAATAATAAACGAATCGGATGCGAATAGTAAACGAATAATAAATTCTATTCGATTCATTTGATTTATGTAAACGAATAAACGAATCGAATACGAATATTCATTTATTAAACGAATCGAATCTGAATCCTAATATCAGGATTCGTTTAATAAACGAATCGAATTCGAATTTAATGCATTACGATTCGATTCGTTTAGAATTTGTCACGAATTCGATTCGTTTATTCGTTTTGACACCCCTAGTTCCCGTGATTTGATTCACGATATCCTGACCGGGGTGAATGACAAAGTTAGTGTAGAGGTATATTCTCTCAACTTTGTCGTTCATCAATTCGGCCTTGTCCAAGGATGGCCCATTCCATTATTCTACTCTTCCTATACTCTAGTAGATCGCTTCAAAGTCATGTCGCTCTCCGACATCGACCAGTGTCTGTCCGAAGTACGAACTTTGTTAACTTCTTTTTCTTGCGATTCTTTCTCCCCATGTACATCCGTCCATCCTCTTTTTGATTATTTTGGCCATCTAACCGTGAAATGCTTTTTTCTCTGCCTTATTCTATTGTCTTTGCAAATATTCCCTTTTACTTTAAATATTCTGAACCAGCTGGGCCGAAGAAACCCATTGAGAAGGTCGGGCCGAAGAAAGCACAGTGCAAGCATCCGAAAAGGAAACACCCTTCACCGGCTCATAGTTCTGATTCAAATAAGCCCATGTTGCGTCGTCGGGCTAAGGTTCGCTCTTTTTTTTTACTGGTTCGTTCTTGTTCCTTGTATAAGTGTCCAAGACCGAGCAATCGTCCGGCATGTCCGCACCGGCTCAAACTTCATAGCCCGAAATCCCAATTGTCCATCACCCTTCAGAGGAGGGTGCGGCTGTCGAACGCCCATCGAGCATATGAAAAATCCCAAGGTATGGTGTTAAATATAGTACTAGGCAGTAGCGCATAGAGGAGATTTCAATGGACGGCCCCTTTTTCGAATATCGTCCATTGCACACTCATGTCCCCATTATGCAAGAGCCGGATGATTAGCCTTCTCGGTTCCATCCTGAGCGGGTTGTCCCTTTGATATATAGATGAATTGCCTCAGGAATTGAGGGAAGCTACAGGGAAATAGATGACCTATTCAGTTTGGCCGAATTGGATATATTGGAAGAGACTAGGTCCATTTTTAAGGCGGATATCATCAGACGAATACATGAATATATTGAAGTTATACATATTACTGATTCTTCCGATTCTGATTCTTCTACAGAAGCTCAGACCCAGTCGTCGGGCAGACCAAGCTATTCCCTTTTTGATCCTCCATTGCACTGGTCTCCTTCACTCGAACGACCATCATCCCCTATTTCTCCGTTGTCATCTCCTCGGGCAATGTCTCTTACCCCTCCGCCATCATATCCTAGGCGAAAGTCCATATCACCCCCTGGTGACGTTCCCATGATGGTTGCGGATGATCCATCTAGTTATAGTTTTATGCCCGAAGCTGTAAGTACTTCTTTTCTCTTTGCATAACTTCCCCGGCTTTCATTCGCTAACCCCTTTTCTGTAAACAGATGTCTGATCTGTTTCTGAAATCAGTCCATGACATCTTGGACCGCCTCGATCGACTGGCCTCCACTCCTTCTCAACCTTCCTCGTCCTCAGCTCGAGTGACCACAGACTTAGAGGCTCTTCGGGAAGTCGTTGGTCAATATGCCTCATTCACTGTGCTGGATATCGGTCAGGCTGCTCTACCATAGAATATGCTCAAGCTAGAAAGGTTTTCCTCTGAGTTATCTCGACTATTGGCTTCTTCTGTTTTTCCTATACCGGTGGAGAATTGGCTCTTCCTCGAAGACTTGCAGAATGAAGTAGCGGCCCTCATTCCTCATTATCAATGTATATATAGTCAGAAGGTCGGGCTTCGTTCTTCAGTGGTAAAGAAATATTAGGACCAGCTCAACAGATTTTGGGAATGGAGATTGTTCGTGACAGACAGAACAAGAAATAGGGGTGGCAAAACGAATCAGCGAATCGAATTTGTATCGAATCCTAAACGAATCGAATCAAAATGTGATGGATTCGTATTCGATTCGTTTATTAAACGAATCATAATATCAGGATTCGTATTCGATTCGTTTATTAAACGAATCGAATACGAATATTCGTTTATTCGTTTAGTTAATAATATTATTTAAAAATAATTTATCACACTTGATTTATATTAATTCTTAATAAAATATATACATATGAAATATGTAATTAATATATTT
Source organism: Zanthoxylum bungeanum (assembly GCA_019454045.1). Classification (NCBI taxonomy): domain Eukaryota; kingdom Viridiplantae; phylum Streptophyta; class Magnoliopsida; order Sapindales; family Rutaceae; genus Zanthoxylum; species Zanthoxylum bungeanum. The sequence goes on from SKCR01041667.1 coordinate 28,289, forward strand.
ACCAAAATACATCACCAAATATCGAAATATTATGTTTTCTATGATAATTCGTTATAATTTCTCGAATTTTAATTGAAAATTAACAAGAATTAATAAATAAAAATAATAAAACGAATCCTAAACGAATAAACGAATCAGTTAGCTTAAATTCGTATTCGATTCGTTTAATAAACGAATCGAATCGAATTGACCCATTTATTAAACGAATCGATTTTTTCAAACCCATATCCGCTTTAAAGTGAATCGAATCGAACGAATAAACGAATTCTGACCCAAATTGCCACCCCTAACAAGAAATTATGGCTTTCACAGGAGAGGTATATTGAACGAGTAATCAGAAGGTTCGATATACAAAAAGCCAAACCAGTCAGCGTTCCGCTAGCGCACCATTTCAAACTGAGCAAGTGTTCGTGTCCCTCATCCAAGAAAGAGATAGAGGAAATCTCAGCAATACCATATTCTTCAGCTGTTGGAAGCCTAATGTATGCAATGGTATGTACCGGGCCAGATATTGCACACGCAGTGGGTGTAGTGAGCCGTTTTCTCTCTAACCCTGGAAAGCAACACTGGGAGGCAGTCAAATGGATTCTCAAGTACCTCAAGGGTACAACGAAAATTCGTCTGTGTTACGGGGGAGCTGATCCGATCTTGGAAAGCTATACAGATTCAGATATGGCGGGCGATCTTGATGGTAGGAAATCTACATCGGGATTCATCTACACTTTTGCAGGGGGAGCTGTGTCATGGCAGTCAAGATTGCAGAGGTGTATTGCATTGTCCACAACAGAAGCTGAGTACATCGCTATAGCCGAGGCAGAAAAAGAAATGTTGTGGTTAAAGCAGTTTCTCCAAGAGTTAGGGATCAAGCAGACAGAATACAAGATACATTGTGACAGTCATAGTGCTCTGGACTTGAGCAAGAACTCAATGTATCATTCCCGGACGAAACACATTGATATTCGCTATCACTGGATACACGAGGTGATGGATCAACAACTGCTAAGACTAGTGAAGATCCATACAGATGAGAATCCAGCCGACATGTTAACGAAAGTGGTTACCCGAGACAAGCTAGAGTTGTGCAGAGACATAACCGGGATAGCTGTCAGATGACAATTGTTTCAGATGCAGCTGGAGGGGGAGAATTGTAGAGTCCAGTTGTTGCATGGACTGCATGAAGCAACACAGAAGCTTCATTTCCAGCAAGCATCAATGAGTCCAAGCTACTTTCGGTGATTGCCAAAATTTTAGGAAATGAGTTGGCAAAAACGTGTGCTACAGTGCACGCGTTTTTGCCCTATAAATTTAGGCCATTTCCAGTGTTAATAGTATCCCAAAAGAGAGAAACAGAGAAGTGTAGTTGAGGTTATTTTTGTATTAAGTTTTATTTGTAAAACTTGTAAATTATATTCTTGTGAGTAATAGAACATTCGGTTTTTCCTCAAATCTTTTCTAAATTGATCGGTGAATCACCAAAAAAACATGTACTCTCTATTTTTGAGGATTAATATATAGATTAAAAAAAATTAAATGATGGATTAAATTTACTCATAAAATATTGATATTTTGTGACAAATTATTTTTAATCATAAAATTACAATATTTTTATGAGTGAATTTACTCCCATTTTAATCTCTTTATCATTTTCCAATTCTTTTTTACCCATCCCATGTACAGTTGCAGCATTAAACCACCATCAATGTTCTCGATCTTTATTTATTTTCTTGAGAACTTAAATTATCTTTCAAGTGCTTGCTGATTAAGTTTAGACTCACCCACCTAATTTTGCATAAGATTTGCGAATTAATTAGCTGATATTATGATTATTTCTTTCTGAAGTTTTTTTTTTTTTTTTTTAAAAAAAAGATATTTAAACTTGAAATCTTCAAGACGTCAGAAACTATTGATATTAGAGATGAAAATGAATAAACCAGGAAGTAAATGACGAGGAGGAAAAAAAGATAAGACAAAGTAAATCAATCATCAAAATGTAAATCAAATACGCAAAAATCTGAAAGATGCTTCAGAGATTTCTTAGAAGTGGTGATATCCTCAAATATGGAAAAAATCACACTCACTGGATACTTTGTGATTTTGAACATAATCCCAAGTGATACTCTCAGTCTCGAGTAAATCTTTGGTGCAACAGTGGTATGGATGACGTGGTACCACCAACCAATTAAAAAAATAACATGTTTTATTTTCTTCCTATTTTTTAGTTGTTTTTTTACTTTTTAGCACGCGTGGCAAATGATGATTGGCTTGTTAGCATCCATAATTGTCCCTTCTTTTTTCCCCCTCTCTCTGTAAAACCCCCTTTTAAAACCAGAAAATTTAATCGTGATACCCACATTGCCAGCTCTCTCAAAGATAAAATGGGAACTGTCTTCTTGGTTAGTTCATCAAAATTATTCTCTATTTTTATTCTCTCATATTTATTTATTCATTATTTTTATTATTAGGAAAATGGGTGGTACGTAGCATGAAGACTCTGGGAAAGGAAATTCTGAAAGAGGTTGTTTCAGGTTCAGCAATTTCTGCAACAAAATAATATGATGAATCATCATCCAAAAATAAGAGCTCTTGTTGTAGATGATAACATGGTCATCAGAAGAATTCACCACAGGCTCTTACAAGATCTTGGCATTGAACATCAGATGGTGGTGAATGGCAAGAAGCTGTCGATGTTCATTCTTCAGGAAAATATTTTGACCTCATTTTGATGGACATGGACATGCCTGCCCTGAATGGCATTGAGGTATGTAAGTATGCATGCATGCGCCCGACCGCAGTTCGGTGGCGGCGGTTCTGGTTCCTACTGAATGAGAGAAACCAGAACCGAACCGTATTGTACGATTCCGATTCCCTATCGGTTTCGGTTCGGAACCAGGTGTAGGAACTAGAACCGTAATCGGAATCAAATTACCACTAAGGATTTCACAAAATTTATTTTATCCATATAAAAATTAATAATCTCGTTATATATCAATGACTAAATTATGAGTCATTTATGGAATATGACACGAGTGTTAAACATTCATGAACTTATTTTAGTTAAACAAATACATAAAATAATGATAATTGGTAATTTAGTAATTATGTAATATTCATATAATCACAATACACACTATTAAGTTAAATGTTTTTTGAAAAAAAAAATTAACAATACATTGATAAATTAATTTTTTATTAATTAAAATATAAATTAATAAATATTAATTTATATTATCGTGATTAATTAAAAAATTTTGTTGGTTCAGTTCGGGTTTTGACCCGGTTCGATTTCGGTCCGATTCGCGATTAGAAATCGAACCGCAGTTAGGGCTACATCATGCACGAATGTACATGCAACTGACTGAACAAATGGTAATTAAAAATCCTTACAGATCAACCATGAACGAGAGATTAGAATACCAAACGTCTTATTTCAACACAGACTGAACCTAGACTAAATGTACTTCAACAGGCAACAAGGAAGCTGAGAGCAATGGGGATAAGTAGTAGCTAGCACGATTGCAGGCGTCTCAACGCGGTCTCTGGAATGTGAAAAGCAAGAATTTATGGAAGCAGGATTAGATGATTATCATGAGAAGCCATTAACAACTGATAAGATTATATTGTTTCTATTTTTTTTTGCATAATAAGATCGATCATAGCGGCGGTTGATAAATTCCATGTCATGACATGCGTTAATGATCAATATAGCCATTATTTATGTAGGCCATGCAAATATATAATTTTTGAATATATTACCATCTAAATAATATACATTTACAGTGTTTCTCAGAAAATTTATTCTCTACTATTGATGCTTCTCATTCTAAATAATAATATTTTGCATATTTTTTTCTCTACTGTTATATAGAAAGCAAAACATGTACACTATTAAATAGATTGGATTATTTAGTGTATTATATAATTAAATTATAAATTATACTTTTTATTGATTTTTTTTTTTTATAAAATAAATGTAACTATTATATATTTGTTAACCATTAATTTAGTAAAATAGTTTAAATATAAAAAATAGTTTTTTTTTTTTTACAAATTATTAAATATTTTAATAAAAAAAATTACACTATTAAATAGTTTATTAAATAAAAATTAAGATTTTTTATTTTTTTAATACATAAGTCATACTATTTAGTTTCCTCTGATTATTCCAATAATTAAATAATTTAATTAATAAAATATAAATTTAACAAAAATATATATTCAAATTTACCGGATAAGAGTTGGCTTTAATTGATGGTTATATTGCACCCACCATAATTAATGCTCTCATTTTATCCTATTTTATAATATATGCACCAAACATGAGATTGAACTAAAAATAGTCCAATCCCATTCTTAAATTCTATCCAAATATGCCCTAACATAACACTTGTCTTGTCTGAGATTATATTTGGATTGATGGAATACAATAAAATAAAATGAAATGTAACTTAAAATATTTAAAAATTATTATTTGGATTAATATAATATGATGAAAGGGAGTGTGAAGATAATGAAATTGAGTGTAACAAAAAGAGTCACTAAGCCACTAAAATTTAACTGTCCAAACCGAAGTTTTGACGAAACATAACTTTAAAAAAATTACATTATCTGGGAATATGGATTGCTCATTGAAAAAATAATATTAAAATATTTATTTTTTTATTTTTAAAATTTAAAATTTAAAATGCCACAATTGTCTTTAAACTTATTTAATTACATAACATTCTATTAATTATTTTTTTTACCAAATAATATTTTAGAGCATTACATTATAATTTTTTTTTTCAAATAAGATTATAATACATTACTCTTCGTTCTATTTGGTTTCATAATTACATCTCATTAAAAAAATATCTATTTATGTCAATCCAAATATAACTTAAATATACTCATTTTAAGCGTTAATGACTAAATTAAAAAATAAAAATAATATAAATTTTATAATTGTATTATTTGTCTTTTAGATAAAATTTATATTTTTTAATCATTTTATTTAGTCATTATTTTAATATAATGAGGAATCTCTCATTATAAAGCGAAAAATTATAATATATAAGTATGATTATGTCAGTCCACTAAGTATGGTAAATAAAATACAACACTGTTTTTAATGCCCTCAAGAAAATATCAAAACCAGAAATAAACTCATGCGTATACAAGCCAAATAAATTTCGATAGATCAAAGTGTATGACTAATGAAGATTGGAGGTGTTCCTAATAGCATTTCTATATGTGAGAAAAATCTACTGTTATCATCAATTATTTTTTTTTGGAATCGTTGGAAATTTCGACGCCAAACCATATTTTGCGGGCTTAAGTGGAACATGAGAAAAATCTGTATGGTTGACTAGTCAACCAGCTCTTTGACAAATTCAAGAGACGCTTGGGCGGCGCTTTGACAACGCTTGGGCGGGTTAGACTATCAAAACATCTTATACCGCCCGCCTTTGATAGCATAAGCCGTATTAACTCGTTCATAACCAGCCATAACTACCATGTATTCTAACATGTTAACCACACAATTTCATATACAAAACATAATCAAACACTTAGCCTCATCATAGCTGAAATACATCAAACACAAAGCATCTACTAATTAAATTTCAAAGCCCTAACTTAATTTCTTACCTCTTCAAAATGTCCTACACATGCTCAATGATTTCCCAAAGCTTGTTTACACTCTAAGATTGCTTGATTTTCTTCTTGTTTCTCTTAAATTTTGCTAAGGAAAATCTGAATTCTCTATCTCCCTCTCTTTCATTCTCGGCATTAAGGAGGAAAGAATGGTGAAATTTTTGTTGCTTTTCTCCTTGTATATTTTTAGGCATAGAAAATTATAGAAATCACAAAGATATGTCTAGAAATTTTTGGATATTTTCTCCATGCGTGGGCTGGCCCAAATAGGGCTTATATACTCTTTTTTTTTTTTTTTTTTTTGCATAATTCTTGGCCCAAATATGTATTAATTCTCGTATAGAACAGTAACCTGATTTTTGGACCCAAATCTGACTTAGTTAGTTGCTCATTTAGGAAAAATGCTTGACTTATCTATACGGTATCAAGATCACTGAAAACATACATATATATCTCAAGTTATGATCGAAATATCAAGGATAATATGAAAATACAATTGAAATAAATGGATACTGGAACTGTAAAAAATATATCGGGTTTTTGAAAAAAATCTATGAACGACGAATTCACACATGCATAATTTTATACTAGATAATGTTTCACACATTTAAGAAATAACCATCGTGATCATGTCGTGGAAATCGGGATGTTACAATTTATTGTTCGTTTAGATGATTGAGGAAGACATTAATATCTATTCGATTAGTGTAGTGAAGTTGTCGAATCTAATCACTTAATTTTACAATGACTCTTTCATTTTCCTTATCCACTTCATTGTAACTTGCAATTCATCCAAATTAGCAGTCGCCTTTTTTTTTTTTTTTAACTTTGTATTTACTTTTCTCAAAAGCATGCATCAGCATCTGGAGGCATACAAAATACAAGAACCAGGGGTCAATTCAAGTGCTGTAAAATCAAATCTATTAACGTAATTAATTCAATAATGACAACTTTACATTCAAATTTATCATGAACTTTTCCCTTTTTGCAAGTAAAAAACGTTTGCCCAATTTCGTGTACAGTACCACCACTTAAATAAAATAAAATAAAAAATAAGAGTTTTGGAGCAAGCAATGGCAATGGCAATGGCAATGACATTTATTAGTTGTGTTGACTTTGTCTCTTGTTCTTTGTATTATATTTCAAAGCATTTACATTGCCAAGTCATTTTCACTCCATTTATTACTTCATCAATTTTGTTTTGTCATTATCAGTTCAATCACTTGACATCTAGCCCATCAGTCTTTTGAAATTATAATGTTTTGTTTTATATATATACAAATGATATTTTTAGAGTATATTTTTTTATAATATTTCTATTTTAAGTAATTGTATATTTTGGAAAAAAATTAAAATATATTATTGTTTAAAGTATGAATATCACACAAAAATATCTCCTATAATTTCTAATATTCAAATAATTTCTTTCTTTCAATTCATTATAAAAAAAAAAGGTCTTTTAATGAACATATAAATTATTATTATAAAAGATATTGCTTTATAATTGGTACGAATTGAATAAAAAATTATACAAAAATAATTATTAGGATAAAAATTTATTGATTTGGATTCGGTGTTGAAATGAGATTTGTACTTAATTTTTTTTTTGATCTATTATGATTTATAGTTAATGAAAGTTCGTGATTGTCCTAAGGTTCTGACCCTATGCGGAATTAAACAAAATAAACAAGACAAGTCATGATTACTATAACTATGGAATTTTAACAGACAATTACAATGTTAACCAACAACAATAAAATCCACAATATCAATTCAAAGCAAAATAAAAATTACGGAAAATAAAACAATCACACAAAATCAACACAATAATTTTGGTGACGAAGTGGAAAACTCGTGCGAGTAAAAAACCACTCTCAGTATATCGGCTACCAGCCCAATCCACTATATAGAGAAAAACTTACAGCGATGGTCAAGACCTATGGTGGCAACTCAACCGACTTAAGTACCTTTAGACTGCAAGAACTCAAGGAACTCCTTAAGCCCGTATCCACGGTTTTCTTCAGAACCTCTGAAGTCTCTGAGTGAATCAAATCCTTATGCACGCCAGAACTCCGACTACCAAACTTCCTCCTAGAGAACTCTGAAGGATTGAGAACTTTGTGTTTGGCTGTGTTGAAGGTTTATCAAAGAATGATTCTCACCATTAACAAAGAAGACAAGAAGATGAAGAAGTCTTCGATGGTGGAATCAAATAAGGTTGAAAGCTTTGAGAGATTTTGGCTCAAGGAATTTGTGTTTCAACACTGTGGATGGTGGCTACATGTTCTATATATAGGTATGGTGAAAAGCTAGGGTTTTTCAAAGGCAAAAGGCTGAAAAACGCGTTCAGATGCGACTGGCGTTCGAACGCTTACTCAAACATTGCACGAACGCGTGCCTACTGGAAAGACTCGTTCGAACGCCACTCGAACGCACCACGAACGACTGCCCTCTGGAATGTCCCCGTTCGAACGCACCAAGAACGTGACTCGAACGTTTGCTCTCTGGAATGATCTCATTCGAACCCAACAACGAACGCGACACAAACTCCTTTCGTTCGAACGCTGAAGCAAACGCGCCACTAAAGAAATTGCTCCATCTCTGCCAAAAACCAGTCCAATTGCACCAAATTCTTCAAGACTTGTTACAACTCAATTAAACTTGTTTTGTTACTAATATTGCAAATAAAAATAGAACCAACAATCTCCCCATTTGGCATTCCGTGACAAAACACTACCTAATACAAAGACTCGATCTAATACATAACAAAGTAGTCTTGAAAAATAATGTCACCTCAGCAACAAACCTGCTTACCTGAAACATCCACAAACAATAATATATCGTGAAAAGCAGTGGAATTATCAAGTATAACAGAAAAACATGTATAAAACTCATGCATGTACAAATAGATATCCTTCTCCCCCTTAATCATAACTCTCCTTAAGACGGAGATATCAAAATGATATTTTACGGTACTACTCCCCCTTAAACTACTCTCCCTTTTTTTGTCACGTAATGACAAAGGATGAAGATACCAGGATAAACAACAGGAGAAAAAACACATGCGAGAGTATATGCAAACAAAACTTACTCCCCCTTACTAACAGGCCCACACAGTTAGCTTAAAATCATACGGGAAGTAAACACTCAAAGATGTGCAACACAAATGGTATGCAATAACATGGTGCACACACACAAGCACCTCATGAGGTAAAAAAAAGTTTTTTATCAAGAACTGACTGAAACAGCACTTCAAGCAAATACAATGATACCCAGTCAGTAATCAGCTGTTTATAACATGAAATAATATGCATCATTTTAAAATTGGCTAAATACAACACTTATGCATATGACATAAACACCAAAGCATAACAAGCACTTGCGTGAAAAATAAGTGCACAACGAATCAAGGCTTAATAGCTTATTTTATGAGCTGGACACAGCCAAAGAAATTCATCTCTTAACAAACAAAGTCCACAAAAATATATGTTCAAACCCAGCACCACTAGGACCTGAAAATAAGCAACATCGGTTGTGTGTTATGTTATTGTCCCCATATATATCATGAGCTCATAAATAAATACTCTTACGAGTGAAGGGTTTTTGCCATTATCTTTTGAATTTGGCCCATTGGCTATTTTGCACTTGAGTCTCATGTACATTTTTTTTATTTCTTTTTGCTTTTACAAGGGGATAGCAAGGTCATCTAGTCAAATGTCACACTATTTAGTGAACAAAGTATGGTAGAGGTTAGATTGCTAGTCCAAAAACTCATACATGCGACCAAGCCTTGACATAATAAAATCGTGTATGTGAGGTGCAAGCACAATATATACCAAGAGTTTTTATCACACACACATATGCATATAGAGCATCAAGAAAAACAAAAACATATTATACATGCATAACCATATATCCTACATACCAGGATCACATGCACATGTTTTTCATGCTCAAACAAGCCCCTAAATTATTTTTGGTCTTTTTCAATTTATATTTTTTTTTTATTTTTCAGTTTTAACACGCATACAAAAAAATATAAAGACACACATGGCTTGTCAATATCCAATGGTACGTGGAGTTGTATCCCGAGTACAGATCATACTACCGTCCATTCGGAATCGGCTATGAAATTTATGTCCGGGTTTTCATCATATATATCAGGGGACAAATAACAAAAACAAAACACACACACACCCATATGCAGTGAAAAGAAAATAAACATGCAAAAACATAAAACACACACACACACATGCAATGGGAAAAACAAATGCAACTTCTAGGAAGAGTTACACCGGAGTGCACTCTCATCATGCCTGTCAGGATCGAGGCATTCAGAAGTAGTTGGGAAGATATCTTGCTTCCTTACACAAATTTTCTTAGGAATCTCTTCCACTTGAGAATTCCTAGTCAACACAGCAAGTTTCTCACTAAGGAATTGAGCTTGTTTGGTTAGTGTAGAAACTAGATTTGAAGTAGCAAATCTAGGTGACACACTCTTTAAACTCTTCGTATGTTTGTGCAACATGAAACACTTAGGCCTAATATGTTTTGCCTTGCCACAGTGATGGCACACAGGTAAAAATCTCAGATGAAAGCGAGGTTTACCCACAACACCTCTAGATCGAGGTTGGGGAACGGGACGAGGAACAAATAGAGGAATAACATGACTACACTCAACATGTTTCTTGCCTAAGTCATGTTTAGGAGGGTACTACTCTAGAAGATGATGCCTTATTGCAATTAGGCTCAACACTAATTCCTAGCATTCGGTCTAGTTTCCTATTCCCACTGAAAGATGCAGACAACTGGGTTATAACATCTTCAAGTTCGATCTCTAAAGTGTGGACCTTATCAACTAGGCTTATATTCCTCTCCTCTAGGTCATCTACCATCAATAGGTTTTGCTCAAATTTGGCTTGAGCTTCATTCTTTTCTAGCTCAACTAGTTTCAACATCTTATTGACCTCTATATTAGTCTTCTTAATAGCTAAACTCTCATTTAACAGTTCAATATAAGCTACCTGAAGACTTTCCTCATCAACAGACTCACCGAGAGAGACTTCTGAATCAGCATCATTAACATCGTTCTCTCTCTTATTAGACACACTAACATTAAAGGCCATAAAATTACTCTTATTCTTAGGAGACTCATCAGAAGTATACCCACCTTCTGAATCACTAAGAGAGGTTATCATGGCTTGCTTACCTTTAGTCTTAAGGTAGGTAGGGCACTCAGATCGAATATGCCCATAGCCTTCACATTCATGGCACTGGACACCACGGGGTCTACTACCCATATCCTTTCTGGACTCTCTTCTGCTATGCCTACTCTCTCTAGGTTCATCTTTCATATCCATACTACTGCTATGACCATTCTTCTTCAGCTTAAGAAATTTCTTAAACCTCTTAGCAAACATAGACAAATCATTATCCGTAAGAGTATTATCATAATCACTAGACGGACCATGAGCAACTTCCTTCGCGATCTTCATTGTTATAGTTTTTGACTTTTTATAACCAAGAAGTTTCTTCTAATAAACTTGCAGTTTTCCTACGAGGTCATCTAATTTAAGTTTATCGAGGTCATTGCTTTCCTCGATGGCGATAATCTTGGGTAGGAACTTCTCAGGCAGGGATCTAAGGATTTTCCGAACAATCTTACTGGTAGGGATAGTCTCACCTAGGTTAAAACTAGAGTTAACGATATCGTTAATCTCTACATAAAACTCATCGAAAGTCTCATCATCTTTCATGTTAGCGACCTCAAACCTAGTAGCAAGATCCTGAAATCTATTATTTTTAATAGACAGTGTGCCCTCATGCACAGTCTGTAGGATGTCCCAAGCATCCTTGGTTATCTCACACATTGAGATTCTCCTAAACTCAGTAAAATAAACAGCACCATGTATGGCATTAACTGCCTTGTTGTTCCTATTGCTAGATCAAATTCGTCATTGGTCCAGGTCAATTTGTCTTTAAGGGAAGAAACATCATCAACTATAACTACAGAAGGTTTCCACCCGTATTCTATTGTCATCAAGACTCTCTCATCTAAAGACTTAAGGAACGCTCTCAAGCGAACCTTCCAATGTAAATATTATGTGCCATCATAAAATGGCGGATAATTTAAGGGTTGACTATGTTCCATAACTAACGGGTCAAGGATCGAGTTCAGGCTCTGATACCAATTGAAAGTTCGTGATTGTCTTAAGGTTCTGACCCTATGCGGAATTAATCACAATAAACAAGACAAGTCCTGATTACTGTAACTATGGAATTTTAACAGGCAATTACAATGTCAACCAACAACAATAAAATCCACAATATCAATTCAAAGTAAAATATAAATTGCGGAAAATAAAACAACCACACAAAATCAACACAATAATTTTGGTGACGAAGTGGAAAACTCGTGCGAGTAAAAATCACTCCGGGTATATCGGCTACCAGCCCAATCCACTATATAGAGAAAAACTTACAGTGATGGTCAATACCTATGGTGGAAACTCCACCGACTCAAGTACCTCTAGACTGCAAGAACTCAAAGAACTCCTTAAGCCCGTATCCCAAGGTTCTCTTCAGAACCTCTGAAGTCTCTGAGTGAATCAAATCCTTATGCACGCTGGAACTCCGACTACCAAACTTCCTCCTAGAGAACTCTGAAGGATTGGGAACTTTGGGTTTGGTTGTGTTGAAGGTTTATCAAAGAACGATTATCACCATTAACAAAGAAGACAAGAAGATGAAGAAGTCTTCAATGGTGGAATTAAATAAGGTTGAAAGTTTTGAGAGATTTTGGCTCAAGGAATTTGTGTTTCAACACTGGGGATGGTGGCTACATGTTCTATATATAGGTAGGGTGAAAAGCTAGGGTTTTTCAAAGGCAAAAGGCTGAAAAACGCATTTAGATGTGACTGGCGTTCGAACGCTTACTCAAACGTTGCACGAACGCGTGCCTACTGGAAAGACTCGTTCGAACGTACCATGAATGGATGCTCTCTGGAATGTCCCCGTTCGAACGCACCAAGAACATGACTCGAACGTTTGCTCTCTGGAATGATCTCGTTCGAACCCAACAACGAACGCGACACAAACGCCTTTCGTTCAAACGCTGAAGCGAACGCGCCACTAACGAAATTGCTCCAGCTCTGCCAAAAACCAGTCCAATTGCACCAAATTCTTCTAGACTTGTTACAACTCAATTGAACTTGTTTTGTTACGGATATTGCCATTAAAAATTGAACTAACAATTAATAAATAAAAATTTATATATAATTGAATCTTAATCATAAATAATCAGCCTGGATCCAAATTTAAATTTTAAACTTTCAAATTCTTTACACATTCACAGTCCTAGCCTGTAGACATATCCGATTTTATTTATTTTTTTAATTTTTTACTTTCACAACAAGAGACGAACCTAATGAGTCATTTTTTTAGCATATCGAATGCAATTGCAAATCACACCTACAACAATCCGTCTGGAATCGTTTTAAATGCCCTATCTAGTCTATATATATACGCAGAGAACTAATCATATATGTTTGTTAAATTTGGATGTGTGTGTGCGCGCGCATGTGTGCGTGTGTGTGTGTTGGTTTGGTTATTGTCAGACGTTGACGTATCGGGAATCGATCTGTCTGGTTAGATCGTGGGGTTCAACCTTTCCCGGAAAGGTCGCGGTAGGTTGAGGGAGCAGCGCCCTTTGCCCCCAAAATAAAAAACGAAATTCAAAGGCAAAGTTAACCGAAATAATTGATTTCATGTGTTCTGTAATGAAAAATACACGATGTCTTACATTGTCGCGATAATGAAAGGCTGAGAAATAAAGTTGTATTTTGGCTCATATTTTCGCGACAATAGTTACTCATTGGCGCGACAATGATACGCTGATACAAAAGGATTATCGGACTTATATTGTCGCGCCAATGAATAGTCATTGTCGCAACAATATGAAGCTTGCGCCGATTGTTGTGACAATGGCTTGTCATTGGCGCGATAATGAGACGCTGGTTCATAAAAGCATAAT
>SKCR01041668.1:0-42002 GCA_019454045.1 Zanthoxylum bungeanum
ATATATTCTATTTAAAAATTAATTTTCTTTTTTAGATTTGAAATTTTAATTTTGGGTGTATAGCCTGCCGCATATATCAACTATCACGAGGGCCACCTCTGCAACAAATAATATTCGTAAAGATTATTATCATTTCACTACTTCAAAATATTGAGATGTAATATTTTATTATTATATCTTTATAAATTTTATATTTTACTTCTATCTCTTCACATAAATTAAAGACTTATAGAACATTCTCCCTATATAGTTTCATGAAATAAAGATATATTATCATGTAACCTAAGTTGTCACGCATTCCATTAATGATTTAATTTACATAGGATACCAATGGCAGGCAAAAGCAAATCTGAATGGCTATGAATTAAAAGTTTCTAATATTGGGAATTTTGGCCTTTTTTAGTTTAATTTTCCAAGGGGGCCATTTAATGAGTTGGTTGATGATTTTTTTGCTTCAAGTTATTGGTCTGTTGATGAACTTATGACCATATAAACGGTTGTATGTTTCAACATTTTAAATTTAAGAAAATTATTGATGGTCGATTTTCGTTCCAGAAGTACTCAACGGTGAATTTATTTGGTTTGGGGATCAAATGTAAACTTAACAAGAAGATAAGAAAACACACAGAATAAACATAGGATTTAACGTGGTTCGGTGGAATAGATCCAACCTACGTCCACGGGCACAAAGGAAAAGAAAGATTTTATAGCGTGGTCGGGTATGACCGACCTATCTATCACTCGAGCTCGGCTGACCGACCTCTTAAGAACTCACCCTCACACTTAAGCTTTTTGCTCTCTATTACAAGTGAAGAATGAAATTTGCTAACCCCTTACAATAAATTCTCAAGCTCTTTATATACTAGGGAAAATTCTACTGTTAAAATATCCTCGTGACGTCAACTACGTGAATCTGCCAGCGTCGAATGGGCTCTCTTCCCAAACAGCTCTGCCGAAAGTAGCTTCTGTCATATGACATCTCTTTAAACCAAGCTATTATATTCTCTGTCACACGCTACCTCCAGCCTGTAATCTGTCACGTCAGACCTTTTTGAAATGTGCAAGTTCCCATGTAGGGCTTACGTCACTTGATCTTGATCATACCATTATTACCACTTCAGCCCACCCTATCAGGTCGGTTCGGCAACAACTGTCCTGGCCTAATGAGCCATCAGGTCGGGTCGGCAAGCTATTATATTCTCTTCACAGATGCTCATATTGTCGAATCTGATATCTTTTTATCAGGTTGGGTCGGACCACCTCAGGCTCGGCCGTCTCAGACTTGACCGCCTAGGGTCCGAGGTCCTTCTATCTGGCTTCTCATCCTTTGCAAGGATTTCTGATCATATGTTAAGCGCAAAATCCATCTTACCGTTCCTAGAGATTCTGACTTATTGGTGACCGAAAACCACCATTAACATCTATCCTCTAATTCTCGGTATCAACGAGTAAGTGAGTTGGTGCCGGAAACTATAAAAAAATTGGTGGTGCGTGAAGTAGTAGACTGATTTGGCATCCTCGGGTTGCACATGCTCTTGATATGCTGTCATCCCAAAGGGAGGCTCTATCGACAATATCTCTTCAGCACCTCGGCATTCCAAATATCCAACCCGACGACGTTCGCAATCAGCACTGATCGGCCTCCGTAGCCACTTGGTCTATGTACTCGCTTAGATAGCTGTTTTTTACCAAGTCTTCCACATGCTCTCGTAGGTCTCTACATCGCTCTGTGGTATGCCCTCTTACATTATAATTTGCACAATAATACCGATTGTCTTTCTTCTCATTCGGGAACTTCCTCCGGTCGTGCTCAGTCAATAGACCTTTATCTTTGATTTCTCGAACTATCTGGGCCAGAGATCTGTTGAGGGGGGTATACCTTGTTCCTCCGACAACGAGATTGACCTGGGCATGCGGTCTTCTCTCCTATATTTGATTATACTGCGGCATCGGTCAGAACTCCTTTTGCCTTGGGATTGGCCTCCTCATGTCTCTACCCAAATCTTGCTGATTTTCCGGCCTAAGAACCTTGGTCCGCTGGGTGCCTCCTCCTCGGGAAACCTTCTCCTCTTCCTTTATTAGAACAAACTTCATTGCCTGCTCCAAAGCCGCGGTATAGTCCGGTATCTATTGGATCCTCAGGTGGGACCACAACCTTCCGACTTTGAGAGTCCATTTAAAACTTTCCAAGGCCTTCGGGAACTCATACGCCCCGACCTCTAGAACCAGGCAGTGAAATCTATCGACAAAGCTCCTCAAAGACTCGCCGTCTCCTTGCTTCATCAACCTCAACGACCCTATTGTCTTCCTTAGTACACACGTCCCTTTGAAATACTGCACAAAGGATCTCCTTAACTGCTCAAAGCTGCTGATACTCCCCGGGGTCAAGTTCATAAACCACGGGCTGGCTGACCCTCCCAGCCATTCCCCGAATCTCCATTAATAAAAAGAACTTCTCAATATGAAACTCGGGGTCCGAGCTGCCTTTGTAAACATCCATGGAGGGCATAAAGAATCTCCTTGGAAATCCCATCGCCAAAATTTTCTTCGTGAAAGGGTATGTTGTCCCCAAGTCTTGGTCACCCCCCGTCCCCACTTTCATATTTCCTTTCCATTTCTTCATCTCCTTTCAGAACCAACTCCTCATCCGGTCCTCGGAGTTATCATGCTCAAGATCTCGGGTTTCCCGACGTCTTCCACTTCTGACATGGTGTCCTCTGTAGCTGGGGACTCCATGCCTTTCCCTCTGATATCATCCCGGCTCGCTTTCTGCGAAACATGGACTGTTGCTGGAAGACTCTGGCGTCAGCCTGCCTTTCTCTTCTTCCACTAACTCTCATGTTGGTAAGGCTCTCGCAACGACTACAGATCTGATCCTACGAGAATTTCTCTTCCCATTTTTGTCATCCTCATCTACCCCGGCGAGCCTCTTTCCTCTAGTGATATCTTTTTTTTTCGGTCGAGGCCTAATCCTCCTCTGCCTTTTTCCAATTTTTCCAGCTTCTCTATCATGGCCTTCATGACCATCTGAGCTGATTCTCTCTCCTTCGTCGCTTCTTCCCTCTCTTTCCACATGGTTTCTTCCATCCTCTCCATCCATTCCGTTGTTGAACCTTCCGAAGATCTGTGGTTCCCATCTCCTGCCATCGCCTCAATGTGTTTACTGCTTTTTGTACCAGTCCCCATAGACGGCGCCAAATGTTGACGGTCGATTTTCATTCCAGGGGAAAATTGGTACACTCATTTCTCAAACAATCCACCCTCAACTGTGAATTTATTTGGTTTGGGGACCAAATGCAAACTTAGCAAGAAAATGAGAAAACACATAGAATAGACAGATGGTTTAATTTGGTTCGAAAAAATGGATCTAACCTACTCCACGGGCATAAGGGAAAAGAAAGATTTTATAGCATGGTCGGGTATGACCGACCTACCTATCACTCAAGCTCGGCTGACCGACCTCTTACAAACTCACCTTCACACTTAAGCATTTTGCTCTCTATTACAAGTGAAGAATGAAATTTGCTAACCCCTTACAATAAATTCTCAAGCTCTTTATATACTAGGGAAAATTCTACTGTTACAATATCCTCGTGACGTTAGCCACGTGAATCTGTCAGCGTCGAATGAGCTCTCCTCCCCAACTGCTCTGCCAAAAGTAGCTTATGTCATCTGACATCTCTTTAAACCAAGCTATTATATCATCTGCCACACGCTACCTCTGTTGGGGTAGGTGCTCAGAGCGTCAATTCCCGGTTGTATTTCTGTTGAATACTTCTGTAAAACATTATTATTATGAATAATATATATGCAGTTTCTATAATATAATCTATCTTTCTATATGGTAAAGACGTAATGACCTTAGAATGATTAGTCATGGTACTGTTGCAAAAGCGTCGCAACGGACATTGAGTAGTATCATGACGTTGTCATTCTCAGACAGTTCTTGGTCAAAGTTTACACTACTTGGTCAGTATAGTAAACCCGTTGAGACCGGTACATGTCGTATACTGAAATATATGATTCCAATGGTTTCTCAATGAACCATAAGTCTTGGAGACTAGTATAGACGTGTAGGTGTTTATAGCGGATAAACACTGAACGACTCATCGAAGATTCTTAATGGATGGTACACCAGCGTCAATAAGAATCTTCTTGGGTTGAGTAGCACTTGTGATTCTTAGACTTGAGATGCCATTGTGGACACATGAGACATCTTCTACACTTAGACGGCAGTCACGTTACCGATCTATTTAGATCAGACCTCCGCCTGTTCGTTGGGTGTAGACAGATCCTCAGGGTGTCCTATGTGTATCAAGATAGGATCTGTCAGTTCTGTGTATCAGAGCATAGGTAGTCCATATGATTAGCAATCAGATAAAACCATGGGCCCGTGGTAAAGTTTAGAAGCTAGTTCTAAACATTCTTTTGAGATTGCTAATGGAATAGTCGACTGGATAATCCCGATAGAGATTTGACGTTTACATCTATATCTCTGGGATTTATCCGGATACCTGTGACGGAGGAATTATACATTTTCCATGACCTCGACCTGTATGATTCAGCGAGATTATCCGTGATCGTCATAATCTACGGGTGGATAGATTATGGACACGAAATTTGATTTCGTGACGGATATACCTGAATCTAGAGAGTCTCAATAATGAAACATACTCGTAGAGCACTAGAGCAACATTAATAAATAATATTGATTATTTATAAAGTCGTTTAAAGGTTAAACGCAAGATACGTGCTAAAAGGACTAGATAGTCATTTGCCTAATTATTGTGTATTTACATTTAATACTTGATTAATTTAAATACACATTAATTAATAGTCAAAATGAGTTATTTGACTTATATCCTAAATGAATATATGTTTTTAACATTTAATGTAAATATTATACATATATTTAATATATTTGTATTTGATTAATTAATTAATTATTTAATTGTTAAATGATTAAATTAATTAAAATATAAATATCTTACATTAGGATATATTAAGTAAATGATGTTAGTTGCAATTGTTGACTTAAATAAATATCTATAAAGTAGTTTTAGATATTTGTATTAAGATAACAAATGAATTTGAAATGAAAATGAAATGAAAAACTTGTTATTTCATGCCTTGTGAATTCGGCCAAGGCCAATTATGCATGAGTATATATTGTTTTCATTTGCTTTTCATTTGGTTAACCTAATACATTTCACAAAAACATAAATCTCCATTGAAGAAGCTAAAGGAACCTTGAGAAAAAGAAAGACAAAGTCAAAAAGCTTGGAAATTTAGTAAGTTTCTCAAACTTGCTATTAGTAAGGAATTTGTTCCTTAGGTTCTAGGCTTTAATATATGATATTCTTAGGATGTTTATTTCTTTGTTCCTTGTGGTTTTTGTTGATGGAAGTTTTGGTGAAGTGTGAAGCATGTGTAATGAAGGAAGTGTATAACTATTGTAGTAATAAACTATCTTTTAAGGTTTTGGAAACAATGTTGCTAATCTAGAGTTGTTGACCCACTCTTAAATGACCTAGATTTGATCTTGAATTGTTTCATTGTGTTGAGACTTGGATTGGATGGAAGAATGATGATTGAAATATTTGATTTAACCAATTTGGTCTAATTTGTCCAATTTGATGAAATTAAAAAATTAGGGTTCATGACCAATTCCAAATTTGGGAATTTTCATATATGTTGTGCATTTGGATGTGTATATGATGCATATAAAGTTTCATGTTGATTGGATTACATTTGGATGTGTTTTGAAGCATGAAATGACAAATGGTACATTTAGGCACCTTGGAGGTGCTCACGACATTAGTGAAGAAAAATGAGATTTTTGTTGCTTTTGGTGTTTTGATGTTTTGAACATGCTAAGTTCATCTTAGAAATGATTTAGAATCATTCAAAATTGATTAGATCAATTTCGGAATAAAATGGACAAAATACCAAAGTAAGGGTAATTTGGTAAATTCACTTAAATATGATTTATTGAATTTTATTTCATAATTTGATTATTGGAATATTAAATAAATATGTTTATTAATTAATCCGAGAAAAAGTTTTGAAATCGGAAAATACGATTTTCCACCGCTTCCGCTGCGTTACTCTAATTTAGCCCCTAAAAACCCCTACAAAATGGTATCAGAGCGAGTCTGATTCTAGGCCACTTAATATGATTAGCCTTCATTGAATCAATATTTAATCATGTTTTCTTGACTTTATGCATGCTTATTAGGATCTAAATTGGTTAGATTTAGGGTGTATGACACTTAGCGGAAAATCCCTAATTAATAAGGTTTGAATGTAAT
Source organism: Zanthoxylum bungeanum (assembly GCA_019454045.1). NCBI lineage: Eukaryota > Viridiplantae > Streptophyta > Magnoliopsida > Sapindales > Rutaceae > Zanthoxylum > Zanthoxylum bungeanum. Next base: position 6,312 of record SKCR01041668.1, read on the forward strand.
TATATATTTGATGCATGTTATATGGTCTGTCTTGTCAATACGGTTTATGAATACTTCTTTGTGACTACATCCGAGACCGTGCCTCTGCTGTGAGGATGTAGCCGATAAAGATTTATTTATACCGGATGTATATCAGATACTAGGTAAATTCAAGTAAAAGCGGAATTCTGAACGTGCCATAACTGTCAGGATTACATAAGTAACTTGAGTTTATCATTGACGAGTTTAACCTTGGTACGTCTCCTTGTGGGCCTGCCTTCGCAGCGACAATGAGAAACGGCCAGGACCGGATACTTAGGAGTCATTAGTGAATGATTTACAAATGAGTTGTCTACCTGATGAATATACGTAGGCGAGACCGTGCCTCTGCTGTGAGCCGAAATATATTCACGGGATCCACTTTTCACTATTAGTATTTAATTTAATTATTAAATATTTGTATTCTGTTTTGGGATTACAGTATTGCATGATTTAGTGGGAGGGGCATATTAGATTAAAAATAAGAGGTAATTATTTTTACAAGAAGGGATATTTATGTAATTTTCCAGGGGGATAATGAGGGAGAAAGTTTGAGGAGAGGGGGAGAAGCAAATTTCTTTTAAGAAACAAAAGAGGTGCAGTAATGGTTAAAGTCTGTAAAGGGCGAAGGTAGGAGATATTATAAAGGGGGATTTTGTAATTTTTAAAGAATTAATTTATAGATTTATAAGATATTTTTATTATTTACTTAATACTGATCGTTGATTTTTTTTTTTTAGAGGAATCAATTGATCCCGACATATAAGATACTTCCTCTATGTATAGAGATAGAAGCTATGAGTTTTGGATTGCAAATAGCCAAGGGCATAGGGTTGTATCCCTTAATTGTGGAACTGTGAAGTTTAGGTTTGTCCCAAAAAAATATAATGTAGAAGCTTATAAACTATGGCTAATTTTGCAATTAGCAAACATTTGTGTTTTCTGAATTGAAGAAATTTCACAAGATGTAAAGCTTATGTTTTGTTTGAAATGAAATATTTTCTATTAAAAAAAAAAAAAAAAACTGTTCTTTATGTATTATTCTTCTTCCATTTTGTGAATTATTTTCTCCTTTGCATGTGATTTTTTTTGCAAAATAAAAAAAATAGCAATATAAAAATGCAGAACTGCGGCTATCTGACAAGTTTTTTCTTATTTTGGCTGACACAGAAATTGCAGACCTCACAATTAATGCATGCAGAAACTGCTTAATTTTTGAACAAATCTTGTCCACCAAAGATTGATCAGTAAAATAAAAACAAAATTCACAAAAATAGAGATGCATATTCACTAACAATCTTGACGGTTTGATAAAAAAATCGATAATAAATCATTATAAAAGTAGTTTAAGAGATTTAGTGATTGATAAAAAATTAAGGGAAATGCTAATGAGTGCCCTTAGGGTACTCATTAAGGATTAAAAAGTAATTAATGTTTTGATAATTTTTTACATTTCTTAAAAAAATGATGTGAAAATTTTCCAAATATGAATTCTTAATGAATGCCCTTATGACACTTGTTAGCAAGACCCAAAAATTAATTAAGAATGATAAAGTTAGTATTTTTTATGATTGATAATAAAATTTATTAAATTCTCTCAAAAAATCACTGAATTTTTTTTATTAATGATTAAAAATTATCAAATAATTTAAGAATTTTATTATCACAGTAATAATTAATTTAAATAAAAATAATTACTTTAATTATTTTAAATAAAACATTTCTATTTTTCATATAAAACCATCCATTAAAACTACAAAAAGATATTAAAAAAAAAGGATTAAAAATGCAATCGTGTTATTTTTGGGAAATTGTAAGTTAGAAATCGGCAAATTCACTTGTAAATCGATGTCAATTTAAATCGGTCAAAATCGACCGAATCAACTCGCTCAAAAATCAATTAATCGCGGATTATTAAATAGCTAGCATAGCTAAGAATAACAATTCACAATCATCTCATCTCTCTTAATAAACAAAAGGAACCAAAATCTTACAAATCCTTCTACACAAAATCAAAATATTAAACAAGCCCACAAGATTATATTTCTTGAAACATTAAAAACCTGCATAGGTACTTTATTTTTAATCTTGTAGCAGATGGGCAAGAAGAAAAACCTGCACTGACTCTCAATATCAATGGCTAAAACTGCGCCTCCCCAGCTCCCTATCTTCTTCTGCACACAGAAATACAAAACACATTTTTATTTTTATTTTTCTTCTTTGATTTGATCTGTTGGACTGATTTATGATATCGGTTTTTTTTTTTTTTTTTAATTAAAAAAAAAGTGAAAACTGAAGGCTCTCGAAAATATGTTGGTGTCCTGATATCATTTTATAACAGATAAAAAGGGCACATATATATGGGTTAGTTGGAGACAATTTCAATATGATTTTGATAAGTTTCACAATTTACATTCCTTATTTTACCTTTTTCCCATCCACCTCTTTTAAGATACAATTATTATTTCACTCGTCTCCTAGGCGTAGTTTTTTTTTTTTTTTTTTTTTTTTTTAAATCGTTGGAAATTCAACGTCAAACCAGCCCATTCGGGCTTAAGCGGAGCAGATAAAATCTCCGACTGTCCCGGATTCTTACAAGAAACGTATTCACTGGATTCGAACTCAGGACCTCAAAGTGAGATTGTGAGCCCTACACCACCAAGCCACGCCTCTTGGGGACTCCTAGGCATAGTTCTACTGTATGTGAATGCGTTTTGCGTCTGTAACACACGATTTTAAGTAAAAGTAAAGAACAAATATTGATATTTAGCGAATAAAATTTATCATCCTTTCCGCTAAAGTTCAGAAAGATGGTTTAATAGTGGGATTTTCAAAGATTCAAAAAAAAAAACCTCATCAAATGTGTTTTAAAAAAAAAATTACAAAATTTTGAAAGAGGGAAACAAAATGGTAATTACCGTTCAATGCACATGTAGATGAAAATATTACTCTTGTAACATTCATATTTAAAATAGTCGTAAGGCTAATACGAGTGAAGCTTGTAACAAAAAATAAATCACAGAGATAATCTCTGAGCTCTTGAATGTGGAACTGTGAATTTGGACTCGCCCCAAGAAGATGTAATGTAGAAACTCATAAACTAGCCAAGTTTACAATTAGCAAACATTTTTAAAAAAAAATTCCAGAACATGTAAAGCTTATATTTTGTTTGAAATGAAATACTTTCTATTTAAAAAATTCCAGAATCATTATGTACCATTCTTCTTCTGTTTAGTGAATTATTAAACAAAAAAATAGTAATATAAAAATGCAGAACTGTGACTATCTGACAACTTTCTTATTTTTGCTGACAGAAATTGCAGTCCTCACAAATAATGCATGCAGAAAACTGTTTAATTTTTAAACAAATCTTGTCCACCAGATTGATCAGTAAAATAAAGAACAAAATTCATGTCTATGCACTTACCTTTCGGTATTAAACATGCAAATTATATCAATAAACATAAAATTTTTTAAAATATGAAATCAGTTGTATGTTTATTGACAGAAATTACGTATTCAATGCTCAAAATTACATTGAATATGCAACTTTGAACCAAATGATATTTGATACCCTTGGATATAAAATAGAGATGCATATTCAATAAGATTAACACAATTCTCAATCACATTATCCTTACTCATTTCTCTTAACAAACAAAAGGAACCAAAATCTTACAAATTCTTCTAAAAATCAAAGTATAAAACAACAAGCTCACAAGATTATATTTCTTGAAACATTAGAAAAAAAAAATTACCAATGATACAACTCCAAACGCCTGGAGCATAAACTGCATAGGTACTTTTTTTTAATCTTGTAGCAGATGGGCAAGAAGCAAAACCTGCACTGACTCTCAATATCAATGGCTAAAACTTTGCCTCCACAGCAAGGACATGAACCTGGAGCTTGTTGCCTCCCCAGCTCCCTCTCTTCTTCAGCACACAGAAATACAAAACACATTTTTATTTTTAATTTTTCTTCTTTGATTTGATCTGTTGGAATGATTTATGATTTTTGTTTCCTTTTGCAATGACTGATTTATGATATAGGGGGTGTTCTTTTTATGAAAAACTGAAAACTGTTGGCTCTTCATATGTTGGCTCTTTATATAACAGAGAAAAAGGGAGCATATGGGTTAAACTGTAAATTTTAGGGCCACTTATCTGAAGTAGCTCTTCATATGTTTTTTTTTTCAGTAAAATTATCTAATTTTATCAAAATTGGACGAAAATATCCTTTTAACAATTTTCCTTCCCTCTTCTCATAACTTTCTCTCTATTTTTTTGTTGGATTTATTTTTCAAAATCTAAAAATAAAAGTTCATTTTTAGATTAATTTTCAAACTAATTTATTGAAATTCACTTGGGTAGTTTATATATAGAACGATGAGAATTAAATATGTAAGATTTTATTAAAAAATTATAGGTAGTAATAGAGCACACAAAGTGTTCGATAAAATATCAATATGAGATGAGCGTATACCATGGTTGCGCGACGACCCATCACACGATGCGATGGGAGTGCAACGGCACCCATAGCACCACCATAGAAAATTCATGAGTAGAGCCGGAGAGTGGCAACTATACAACTACTAATATAATTGATAGTTTTTTTTTTAAAGGGGTAAAAAGAGGGGTAACCGACCGGTAGATTTGAACCTTATTCCTACATTACCCAATCATTGTCCTGGTGTATCGGATCATCCATATTGGTTACAATTGAAAAGGAATCATCAATAAAATTGTCATTTATCCACGATCTCCATCGCACTGTCATTATTCTTTACTGTTATGAGTAGGGGTGTCAAATTTACCCGGACTCGGCCCGAATCAGCATGGATCTGAAAGATCCGGGTCTGTGACTAAAATATTCGGACCCGGGTCTAATAAATTAGGACCCGGGCGAATCCGGATCCGTACCCGGGATAGCACGGGTCCGGAAAAAAATAAATAAATATAATAAATTAAAATATAATAATAAAAAATACAAAATAATATGCATATATAATAAAAAATAATAAATAATAAAAAATAAAAAATATAAAAGAATTGAAATAAAACTAATAAAATTGACAAAATATAAATATAAATATAAAATAATACAATTAAAAATTAATAAAATTAAAAATAAAATAAAAAACGGGTATCCGGATCCGGACTCGTGTATATTTACCCGGGCAATGAAAATACGTCTGGATCCGGGTCCAGGTCCGGCCGGACTTGGATCCGGATTTTACCATCCCTAGTAATGAGTTAGTTTTAAGGACAATTTTATCTAAACCGAATTTATTTTGCTAATTGGATAATAAAAAACATATTATATAATTAATTGTGCTATATACTATTCTGTTTTTTTGCATACATTTTATAATTTCCCATTTCAATATGATTTTAACAAATTTTACAATTTACATTCCTTGCATCCTAGGCTTAGTTCTACTATCCGTGAATGCATTTTACGTCGGCAACACCCGATTTCAAGTTAAAGCAAATAACAATATTAATATTTAACGAGTAAATTTTATCATCCTCATCAAATGTATTTAAAAAAAAAAATTACAAAATTTTTAATGAGGGAAACAAAATGGTAATTATTGTTCAATGCACATATTTTAATTGCTAGATTTGTTTAAGACAAAATTCGAAATAAAATCATAGAAATTTTATTTAGAAATAGTTATACTTATAAAAACATGTTAATGTTTATATATATATATATTAAAATTATGGTTCTATTTGATGGAGTAGAATTATTTTGTAGAGATTAAGATTTATTTGTCCGTTTTTGGGGGTAACTGGAAACCTCCCCAGATAAAAACTCCCATTTTCATTTTCTGACCAAAGGCGGGCTTAACTTCCCCGGCTGTATCTAAGCCGTCAAATGAAACCATAAGTCTTAGATGGGTCCCAATCTCTGATTTTGATGGTTCAGATCCAACACATGCATAGGTCCAAATCCAAATGGGGGTTCAATTGAGCCGAGTTCAGCCGAATGTTACGGTTTGAATTCAATTTAATAAGCACTATTATGAGCTCAAGTTTGGCTCGAGCTTAATGGAGTATTATATGTATTGTTTGAACTTGAATTATTAAGAAAATTTCGGAATTGAGTTCGAACTCGATTGTTAAACGAATCGAGCTCGATTTTAAAAAATTCAATTTTTAGATTGACACTATTATTGGTAGAATTTGGATACTTGATGGTCTAAGTTGCATATTCAATGGTCAAAGTAGCATGTTTGTATCCAAAAGTATTTGTTTCCTGTCCCCAAGGGGTGTGAGTTGGTGGTTGTAGGGTACATGATCTCAGCTTGAGGTTCTGGGTTCGAATTCAGGGGGTGCACTTCTTGTAAGAGCCTGTGACAGCCGGTGGTTTTACCTGCGCCGCGGCCTAGAATGAGTGGTTTGGTGGCGGGGTTTCCATCGTTTCCAAAAAAAAAAAAAAAAAAGTATTTGGTTCCTTGGGTACCATAGATATATCATTTATATATATATATATATATAAGAGTTATTTGAGTCGTGTCGTATCTATTTTAAATAGTGCTCGTAAATAAAATAAAATAAAATAAAATAAAAAAAAAAAAGGCGCGAATGATGTATTTGCGAGTCGGTCTTGTTTAGTAATAAATCTACTATATATGCAATTAAGTAACTCATTTATTAGATAAATTGATATCGAACCGTTGATTTACAGCTGGTCCAACTATGGCTTTCTAACTAGCGGTAAAGACAAGCTCGCACGGCGCACGCCCATCGATTTCCAAGAAGCTTTTAGACTAACGTACGCGCGTGGAATGACAATACGCACTTTTGGATTCAACGGTCATTTTAACTGAACAGATTCAGAAGTAACGTAAGGAAGTACGTGGTTTTTAACGAGGCTTACGTGTTTTCATTTGTTGTTTCCTGTTTCAGCTTTCCTGCGAGAATCTACAGTCTGCCCGTCAAGCGATTTATCTCCGTGTCATTTTTGTAATTTTTTGTTGTACTTTTTAAGTTATTTGTCGGACACTTGAAATTTTGGGCCCCTCGACCTTGTAAATGTAATGAGAAATGTATGTGTATAACATTCTTTTCATCAATTTTCCTTCACTTTCTGGGAAAAATTTTCCAACCAACAATCCCAGATCAAGTGGAAAGAAACCCGAGAGCAAGGGTTCAAAGCTTACTTGCCAGGGCTAATCGGAGATCGCCGCCAAACCACCTGACCCGAGCTTAAGCGGAGCAGATAAAACATTCGGATGTCTCAGGCTCTTGAAAGACACGCAGCCCTTAGACTCGAACCCATGACCTGACAACTAAGTCATAAGTTATTTTGCCACCAAGGCACACCCCTTAGGGGCATTATAAATATATATAAACAAAACAATAATATAATATGTGTTGACGACTGATTTTAGTTTTAGGGGAAAATCGAGAAAACTCACTCTTCGAATAATCCTCCCTCAACTGTGAATTTATTTGGTTTGGGAACCAAATGCAAACTTAGCAAAAAGACGAGAAAACACACAGAATAGATAGATGGTTTAACGTTGTTCGGCGGAATAGATCCAACCTACGTCCACAAGCACAAAGGAAAAATGAAGGTTTTATAACGTGGTCGGGTATGTCTGACCTGCCTCTCTATCAAGCTCAGCTGACCGACCTCTTACAAGCTCACTCTTTCACTTATGTTTTTTGCTCTCTATTACAAGTTATGTGTGACTGAATTTGGCTAACCTCTTATAATGAATTCTCAATCCATTTATATACTAGTGCAAAATCTACTGTTACTCTATCCTCATGACGTCAGCCACATGAATTTACCATCAATGTGATGGCTTTCTTCCCCAACTGTTGTGCCGAAAGTAACTCTGCCACCTGACATCTTTTTAAACCAAGCTACTATATCATCTGCTACAAGTTACCTCCAGTCTGTAATCTATCATGTCAGACCTCTTTGAAAGGTGCAAGTTCCCAAGTAGGTCTTACGTCATTTGATCCTGATCATACCACTATTACCACTTCGGCCTGCCCTACCAGGTCGGGAGACAGAAACAACAGATGTCTTGGCCTACTGAGCCACCAGGAGGGGTCGTTAGTGATGGACCACCTCGGTAGGCCTTTATAGATGCTCACACTCGAATCTGTTATCTTCTCATCAGGTCGGGTCGGCAGTCATAGACCACCTCGGGTCGGCCATGAAACGCAAACAAGTCTGGTCTCTTTGTTGGGTCGGACATCTATGCTACCTAGGCCTGGGCCCCTTATCTAGGAAGTGATAACCCATTTAAACCCTTCCTCGAGGTTCTGACTTCTTAGGGACTGAAAACCACCATCAATATATGTCTCATAGTTCTCGGTATCAACGAGTAAGCGATTTGGTACCGAGAACTGTAAAAAGATGGTGGTGCATGAAGCTATAGACTGACTTGGCGTCCTTGGGCTGATGCATGCTATTGATACGCTGTCATGCCAAAAGGATATGATCTGCGAGGATCTGCAAAAAATAGAAAATAGGCCACGAGGGAAAACTCACCTCCTCGGGCTATCATTAGAGCAACAAGATCTCGAGGGAGAAACTCCGACCCCGAGCAATCACAAGTCAACTTACAGCATGGGAATGAACCCTCATTGCGCCATCACACAGTAATATGACCTCGACTAGACGTAACCCAGACCCGAGCCGATGGAATAACTTGACCACAAAGGAAAGATCTGTCCTAATGCCATTCAACACTTGGCCTTTGGGGAAAAACACCGACCTCATGCCAACAAAGATAATAAGGCCTCGATGTGACTAACCCGATCCTGAGCAAAAAATGAATGTTTGCATACCCAAGGCTACAAAATGGGATGGCCACAGCAACAAGGGCATTCTCCCTCCCCAAGGTTGGCATACCCGATAATACAAAATGTGATTGCCAGACACCACAGGGGCCTTCTCCCTCCCCGAGGTCGACATACCCGATGGTTCAGAATGGGATGGCCAGACGTCACGGGGGTTTCTCCCTCCCCGAGGTCGGCATACCCAATGGTTGAGAATGTTATGGCCAGACGCCACATGGGCATTCTCCCTCCCCGAGGTCGGCATACCTGATGGTACTGAATGAGATGGTCAGACGCCAAATGGGCATTCTCTCTCCTCAATGTCGGCATACCCGATGGTATAGAATGGGATGGCCAGAATTCACAGTCGGTAGTCTCTCTCCCCAAGGTCGGCATACCCGATGGTACAGGATGGGATGGTCAGACGCCACGAGGGTATTCTCCTTCCCCGAGGTCGGCATACCCGATGGTATAAAATGGGATGGCGAGATGCCACATGGAAATTCTCCCTCCCCGAGGTCGGCATACTCGATGGTACAGAATGAGATGGCCAGACGCCACGAGGGCATTCTCCGTCTCCGAGGTCGGCATACCCGATGGTATAGAATATGATGGCCAGACACCACATGAGCATTGTTACTCCCCAAGGTCGGCATTCTTTGTTCCATATCCGAGCTACCTCTTGCTATATCCGAACTAACTCCGAAGAGATATAACTCAATAAATCTATGAAATAAAGACCCGATGGTACAAAATGAGATAGCCAGACGCGACATGGGCATTCTCCCTCCCTGAGGATGACATACCCGATGGTACAGAATGGGATGGCCAGATGCCACTGGGGAATTCTTGTTAGGATTGGTGCTCTGAGCGCCAATTTCTTATGTATTTCCCTGTAAATACTCTTGTAAATATTTTATTAATTAATAAAATAAACAGTTTCTATAATATAAATTATTTTATTATATGGTAAAGACGTAAATGACCATAAAATGATTGGTTATGATACAGTTGTAAAAGCGTCGCAACTGACATTGAGCAATATCATAATAGTATCATTCTTTAACTATTTCTGGTCAAGATTTACAATTACTTGGTTAGTAATTAAACCCGCTGAGACTGGTACGTGTCGTATATTGGAATATTGGATTCTAATGGTTTCTCAATGAACCATGAGTCTCGGGAGACTCGTATAGACACGTAGGTATTTATATCGGATAAACACTGAACGACTCACTGAAGACTCTTAATAGATGGTACATTAACGTCAATAAGAATCTTCTCGGGTTGAGTGAGCTTAGTGATATTTCAACTTGAGATACCACTGTGGATGTATGAGATATCCTCCACACTTTGATGGCAGTCACGTCACCGATCTATTTAGATCAGACCTTCGCCTGTTCGTTGGGTGTGGACTGATCCTCAGAATATCCTGTGCATATCAAGATAGGATCCGTCAGTTCTGTGTATAGAGCATATGTATCCATTATGGAATTAGCAATCTGTTAAATCCATGGGCCCGTGGTGCACTGTAAAATTAGTTCTAAGTGCTATTAAAAGATTGCTAATAGAATCATCGACAAGATTATACCTATAGAGATTTGACGTTTATATCTATATCTCTGGGATAATTCGGAAACCTGTGACGGAAAGACTATACGTATGCAGTGACATCGACTCGTATGGTTAAGAGATTTTATCTGTGTTCGTCATAATTTACGGGTGGGTAGATTATGGACACGAAATTGGATTTCGTGACGGATATGCCTGAACCTAAAGAGTCTCACTAATAAAATATACTCGTAGAGTACTATGACAACTTTTATAAATAATACTGATTATTTATAAGTCGTTTAACAGTTAAACGAAAATACATGCATTTGGAATCTTTCGGCCATTTGTTAAATGTCGAATTGTGATTTTTGACATTTATTATTTTATATGTATTTTGATTATTTAATGTATATATTTAAGATATTTGTATTTAATTATTTGATTATTTAAATGTTAAATAATTAAATTAATTAAATGATAAATATCTTTTACTTTATTAAAGTAAACAAATGACATTTTTTTTGTTGGATTAAATGGCCACTTTTTATTGGATAAATTGGCTTGATTTAATTGGTATAAGTTGTGATACATATTAAATGTTAATGGATAAATATCACAATTTTTTCATTAAATCATTTTTTCCAATTTTATTAATGGAATAAAAATTGAAAAATGCCTAATTATTTTCCTTGTAGTGTCGGTCATTAGAGGAAAATATAAAAGGCTTGGTTTTCATTTTTTGTTTCATAATCTAAGAACCCTAAATCAAAATACAAAGTGAGTTGAAAGGAAAAAGAGAAAGAAAGAAAAGAAAGCTTGGAATTTTGGGAAAATTAGTAAGTTTTTCTTACTTTCTTCTTAATGAAAAATATTTCTATCATTCTAGGCTTCAATATGTGTAGCTTAGATTTTTCTCTACTCTTTTGTATATTTATTTTGATGGTTGGGAACTTATTTGAAAGATGGAAGCATGTATAAGAATGCATGAAACTAGTTTATATGTATTCTTTTTGTCATTTGATGGAGTTGTTGCCATTCTAGAGTTACTTAGACACTCATAAATGACCTAGAATTATTCTTGAGTTGTTTCATGATGGTGAGACTTGTTTGGTGTGGTGAGAATTGAATTAAAGTGTTGAATTTAATTAATTTGGTTTTAATTTGTCAATTTATTGAAATTGTAAAATTAGGGTTCATAACCCACTCCAAATTTTGGGATTTTCATATATGTGATGTAATTTGATGTATATTAAATTTGAGAATTTTTGGATTTGATCTTGACATGTTTTGAACAAAAATGACCAAATTTTAAATTCTTGAAAGTTTATGGACCTCTCGAAAATTTCTAGAAAATATGTTTTCTTGAGTTTTAAATTGTATTTTCATGTATAAGACATGTATAAATCATTTTGGAATTGATTTGGAATCAATTAGAATTGTATTTGACAATTTAGGACTAAAATGATTAAAATACAAAGTTTAGGGGCTATTCGGTAATTTATGAAAAATACGATTTTTGGGTAAAATTTCAGTTTTTAAGTATTGAGTAATTGAAATAAATTAGTTTATTTTAATTACCCAAGAAAAATTATTGAAATTGGAAAATTTTGATTTTCCGTGTTCCGCTGTGTTTACCCGGAATTACCGCCTAAAACCCCAACAATTCTCCTTCCCCGAGGTCGGCATACATGATGGTACAGAATTGGATGGCCAGATGCCACGAGGACATTCTCAATCCCCGAGGTAGGCTCCTGATAGTACAGAATGTTGAGGCATCAACAATACAATAGCATACCCGAGCCATTAAACACACACAATAAACAAGCATGGATAAACAAATTTTTATCTGAGAAGGAAGAAATATTTTTGGGATCTATTGTCCATCATACAACTTTTTGCATCTCATTTTAAGAGAGGCTCTATCGAAAATATCCCTTCAACACCTCAGCATTCCAAATACCCAACCCGACGACAATCTCTATCAGCATTGGTCGGCCTCCGTAGCCACTTGGTCTATGTACTCGCTCATATAGCCATTTTTTTACCAAGTCTTCCATCTTCTCTTGTCAGTCTCTACATCACTCTGTGGTATGCCCTCTTGCATTATGGTGCATATAATAAGATCAATTATCTTTCTTCTCATTCGAAAACTTCCTCGGGTCGGGCTCTGTCAATATGCCTTTATCCTGGACCTCCTGAACTATATGGGCCAGGGGTCCGTTGAGGAAGGTGCACACTAATCCTCCGGCAACTAGGTTGACCTGGGCAGATGACTTTTTCTCCTGTACTTGATTACTCAGAGGCACCGGTCTGAACTCCTTCTACCTCAGGACCGGTCTCCTCATGTATCTACCACATCCTGCCGATTTTCCGGCCTGGGTATCTTGGTCCTCTGGGTGCCTCCTCCTCGGGCGATCTTCTCATTTTCCTCCATTAATACAAACTTTCTTGCATGTTCCAAAATCGCGGCATAATCCGGTATCTCTTGGATCCTCAGGTGGGACCACAATCTCTTGCCCTGAGAGCTCCCTTAAAACTTTCCAAAGTCTCCGGGGACTCATACGCCACGACCTCTAAAACCAAGCTGTGATACCTATCAATAAATCTCTTCAAAGACTTGTCGTCTCCTTACTTCATCAACCTCAACGACCTCATTGTCTTCATTGGTACACACGCCCCTTCGAAATATCGCACAAAGGATCTCCTCAACTGCTCAAAGCTGTTGACACTCCCGAGATCAAATTCCTGAACCACAGGCTGAAGGACACGCCCAAGGTTAAAGGGAACACCTTGTAGATGGCTTCTCTGACCATTCCCTGAATTTCCATCAATAAAATGAACTTTTCAATATGAGACTTAGAGTCCGAGCCGCCTTTATAAATATCAATGAATGGCATGGTGAATCTCCTTGGAAATTTCATCGCCATAATTTCCTTTGTGAAAGGGGACGCTATCCCCCTGTCATGGTCACTCTTGATCGGTCTTTCATACTTTCCTCTCACTTCCTCATCTCCTTCCGACACACACTCTTCATCTGCCTCTCAGAGCTGCCATGCTCTCGACTTTGGGCTTCCCGACGTCTTCCACCCTGGGCATGATGTCCTCCATAACTGGGGATTGCATTCCCTTCCCCCGGATATCATCCCAAGTCGCTCTCCGTGAAGCATAGGCTTTTGCTGGAGGATTCTGAAGTTTATCTGCCTTCCTCTTCTTCCCACAGCTCTCCTACCTGTATGGCTCCGGCAATTGTTGGACAATTATAACCCATAGCGTCACTATTTGTACAGATCATGGTGTTGTTGTACAAATTAACTATGTGACAAATGAGATTGCACTCTTATCATTTGTGATTAGATCACCTAGATGTATAAATGATAGGAGGTCCCTATGATTTGTTCCTGGATTGAGAATGATATGAGACAATATCAATCCATGAAGGATAAATCATTAAATATCCCTAGTCAGAGTATTATCGAGATCAGACATCGATAAATACGTAAAAGACTAGTATTACACTTGTGCACGTTGTGAGGGCATAACGACATAGTTCTAATATATTTGGGTATAGGATACTCATGCAAGTGTAATAATTGGTTGTATTTTACCGATGGTACGGGAAACAGCTTTGCTCTGGATAGACCCCCTCGGAATTCCATTGGTAGTATGACTATGTGTCTATGGAAGTCCGAAATCAGGGTATGTGTATTTGGTCTTAACCTGAGACTTGCACCGCTAATACTTACGACAATCAATATACTTTGGTTTTGTTCGTCCAGGGCTTTAACCGGTTTCTGTGTACGCATCTTCTGGGTATATCGAGAATCGTAGTGTGTTGGGTGTGATGTCAAGATGGAAGTGTCACTCCAGTCATATGGACTTGATGATCGCGCATGGATACATAACTGGTTCTCTAAAAAGGTTGCAACCGTCGGGATAATATGACTTGGTCATGATTATCCGATATTAAAGAGCCTAGTTGCTCGTAATCCGATATAAGCTTCGTACGGGGCAGACACTGTACCAGCCCCAAGCCTTGCATGTGATCATCTGATACTGGACAGAAATACACAATACTACGTATAATACGCCTGATATAGATCCTTTATTCCTGTAAGGATATTTCTGGAGAATTGGGTAGGCATGGCGCTTTGCTAGAAGCCAACCTTGTCTTGTAAATCGGTATAAACGTAGTACGAGGTAGTTACGTATTCGGATAGTCCGACGACCGAATTTACTGCCAACATATCCGGGGATCTCATGGGTCACTTCCCAAAGATTCACCGATGACGTATGACTCGCACTTTTAATTAATCTGGGATTAATAAGAGAGAGAGAAAATTAATCTGGGATTAATTGCGGAGAGATATTATCTGGGATAAAATATCATTTAAAGAGAGATAACGATTAATTTGGAATTAATCGATTAATTAATATATTCGATAATTAAACGAAATTGGATTTCGACGCAGAATTAAAATTAGATTTTAATTCGGGCGAACGAATTATTTTAGAATTAATTCGTGAGTGATGTGAATAGTGTTTCGCTAGGCAAAATCATTTAATTACGTCGCGACGGAAAATTCGTTAATTTAGAATTAGCGAACCCAAGCCCAGGATTGTTTGCGAGCGCATTCGCATTTCGAATTCGAGTGCGGCACGCAAGTCAAATCAAGCGTCAAATCGCTAGTCGCATCTAGCGTCGCATCAGTCGTCAATCAAGTGATGGATGTCTTTCACTTTGAGTGATTGACACCACTCACTATTAATTGATTGATGGGATTTGATGTTGGTGGTTGTAAGCTTTAATTAGCTTGACTTTTTTGGAAAAAGAAATGGTGTATGTTTATTTGTTTGTTTTTTTTAAAACAAATATCTAATACACAATTTTTTGGAAACCAACTCTCTCTCTTCACTTCTTCTCCCTCTCTTTTCGGCCTTAGAGGCATTATATTCTTTCTTCTGGTTTGGCAATGAACTGCCGAGAGCCAAGAGGAAATAGGGAAGCAAAATGTTTGATTTTTGTGGAAAAAATCAAGAGAGCTAGCACTCCGAGAGACATACGAAGGTGAAAGAAGGGAGTCCCACCCATGAGCCGGGAATTGTTTGACGAAGCTTGGAGCTTGATTCTTGAAGCTTGAAGCCGAATCCATGGAGGCCAAAAACAGCCACTGCCGTGAGCAGTCCAGTGAGCAAAACAAAATTTTTGTTGCCTCGCGCGTCGCTCAACCGATCGATGTGAGTATTCCGCAACTCCCTCGTTGTATTCGCACTTATTTTCTATGCTTGAAATGATCTTGGGATGCTTAGTATTTTCCAACAATGGTATCAGAGCAAGGTTAAGCATTAAAATATTTTACGGCTTAAAATTTGGGTAAAAATGTGTTTGAGCATGATTTATGAATTTGGATGAATGAATATGTTTAAATGTGTTTTAATGAGGATTGATTGGATCAATTTGTTGAAATTTTGTTTGGAACAAATTTGCCCAAAATTTTGGTGTTGGCCGAATGTTATGCCCTATTTTATCTTGGTGATTTTTTGATCATTGGATGTGTTGGAAATCATTCGGAATGTTGATTTATGTCGATCGTGGATTTAATTGGATTGAAACTAAATCGGATATAAATAACCCCAAATTACCGAGACTTATGCATGTAATTGGGTTTGATTTTTAATTAAATTGTGTTGGACATGATTTAATATTAATCAGCATGATTAATTAGGCTAATTGGTATTTTGGAAATGTTAATTGGGTAATTAATTGTGTTATACACTTTGTGTAATTAAATTGGGAATTGGAATTTTTGTAATTTAATTATGTTGGGCCTTAAAATTGGATTTGGGCTTGAAATGTTGTTATTGAGCTTATTGGGCTTGGTTGTACTAAGTTGGGTTTAGGAAAAATTGGTTGGATCCAATTGATCCCAAAACCGTTTCCATAAAGCCCAAATGCGACTAATGACCTTTAAAGATTAATTGGGCCTAATGGGCCAAAATTGATTTCTGAGCTTATGGGGTAATTCCCGGATTGGACTTTGGTTATGGGTTTGACCCGAGTTGACCAAAAGTCCACGCCTTAAGAAATTAATTAAAAGCCCATTGGACTTTAATTAAATTGACGTTGGACGTTAATTGGGCTTTGAGACTCGTAACGATAAATTTTGGAATTTAAGTCGTAAAAGGTTTATTAATAAAGTGTAATATTAAATTGGAATTAAATAATGAATTAGTATTAAATTACAAATTGAATTAGATTTAATTTTGTAGTTTAATTTAATTCGAGAATTCGTACTTTGAGTACTTATTTGCAAAAAGTTTGACTCGAGCAAAATCAATTATTGTTTGAACATTGGATGATCACTAATTTCAGAATTAATTAATTTGATTAGATTGATTGATAGCATGCTTGTGTGAATACATGGTTGCGATGCATGAATAATGTATATCAGATGGATATTAGATGGGGGGTTTAATTTTAAAATTGTTGTAATAAATTGATTTGTTAAATTAGACCTGCGTGTCCAGCCTTATTACCTTCCTTTTCTTTGTATTCTCTTCTCACATATTCCCCTCAATGTAAATGAGGTTCTTTAGAAGTGTAGAAGTGTATGTAACGGGTAGTAGAAAGTAGAAGTAAATACTTGTGCTAGCAGGAGAGAGAGAATGGAGAGATTTGATCTAGGATCAATGGTAAAGTATCCATCCGCATATCATTATTATTTTATCATATGCACTTTATTATGTGTTTAGAATGCATGTTTAAGGGTGTATGATGATGAGACCTTAAAAAATATAATTAATTGGTTGCCAATTTGCACTCGAAAAACCCTCGCAAAATATTAAACGTATTTTCCTTCCTTTGAGTGATTCTCACTCAAGATCCGAGACTGTCATTGGCTTGTTGGCCAAAGTCAAGGCCTTTATCCATCGAGGATGTGTTTGAATCACGAGGCTTTGTTCCATATTGGTGTCTTGTCCAAGTTGTGGTTTGTTGGCCAAAGTCAAGACCATTTCTTGTCCATCGACATTGATTACGAAGCTTTCCATGGTCAATGGGTCGCGCTTAACTGGGATCACTAAGTTTGTTGTGCCAAAGCCAAGGCTTAGTTGATTCAGAGGAAAAAGGTTAGGTAATACATTGGATGTATTGGTATATATAGGATATATGTTTCGGACTTGGATGTCCCCCTACTGGATCTAGGAATTGGATTGGATCCAATTGATCTTAGAGATCTACCTAGTTAATTATCATACAATGTGTTGGCCAAAGTCAAGATTGTGTGATATTTAACGGGATCCTAGCCCGCTAGGAAACATGGTTCCCGAGTACTCGACAGAGGGTTAGAGGCTCGCCGAAAAATAGTGGGAGGCAAGAATTGAATTTGCAATATTCGTTTAATTACTTGCCATTCACACTCAAACAAATATCATTCGTCAAATAAATTAAATGTTAGTTGGATTAATATTTAAATTTGTTTTAATAAATAGTTGGACTATATTAAATAATTCATTTATAGTTGGTTATATAATTGGATTATAGTAATCAATATATTTGATCTATTAATTATAGTTGATTAAATAGTTGGACTATTGTAATCATTATAATAAATAGTACCGAAATCGTTGATTAAATAGTTGGACTATTAGAATCAAGATAAAAATTGAAAGATTGACATTTAAACATAATCTTAGGGAAAATGTATTTAAATGGTTTAATTTTGAAATTGGGAATAATTTCAGGATGGTCCTGGAAACAAATAAGTTACTTTATTTGATAAAATAACATATTAGGCCTAAGCCCGGAGTTAAGAAAATAGTAGAGCATGATCTTTTGAAGATTAATGTGATGATAACTTAAGTGCTTAATCCATCTAGCTTGTCGCAGTAGACTCATTAATTTCTTAATCAGAAAAGGATTAGATCCTTAAAGTATGATAATGAAATTGAAGGATCTTCATAAATCTATACTTAGATTTTAGAAGTACTAAATTGCAATAAAAACTCTTGGAGAGTTAATGACTATTCTCAAGGAGATAAAGTCAAACTTTGTAATAGGCAAGTAGCGCAAGGCGCACCTTACCTCGATATTCTAGAAACCCTAGGCTTGGCCAAAGGCTTCTGGAGTGTTGAAAAGGGCAAAGGCAAAATCATTATAATCTTCTGGGAAGATAAAGGACACATCCCAAAATGTCTGCCTAAATTGTGGCAAACGGGATCGCGGAAGCATGACTGCCGTTTGGACAAGGAGACATGAAGGAATTGAAGACGAGCAAGGCTCTGACTTCAAATATGTTTGTCAATTTATGTTCACTACTAGTATTAAAATTAGATTTTAAATACTTAGTGTGATACATAAATATCACTGATGTTCAGAATCTCTATGAGCAGGATACTGACTTCAGTTGAGATTAATCTGCGAATTGAAAACGGGACGAAAGTCGCTGTTTTAACCGTAGATACATAATTTTAGGAACTACCCTCGGGTGTGTACCTAAATTTAGAAACTGTTATAATGTAACTAGTTTGACTAGATACATTATCTCTATATCAGTGTTTAACCTGCTGCGGGTGAACCTTTATATTCTAGAACACTAAAAGTGTTTTATTATATAAAGATGATATTGAGATAAACACATTTGATGTGAAATAACATAATTTATAGTTTGAATATAAATAAATCTCAAACGGATAAAATGACAAACAATCAGCTCAAACTGATTTGATCAGAAGAAACTATTTTGTGGCATTGTTGTCAGGGACACAATCAAACAAGATCGTATATCCACACTTTTGAAGAGTGGGTACTAGGACGTATTTGATTCTTATCAAATAAAGTCTACGAATCTAGTTTATTAGACAAAGTGCCTAAAACACTATTTACTTGGTAAAAGTGTAAATGCCATCCGATCTGATAGCCCTAGTTCATAGTGAAGCAAGTGGGCCCATGTCTGGCTAGGCTAGAGGTGGATATGAATATTTCGTGACCTTTACGGATGTGGCATCGCGTTATGGTTATGTGTTTCTTTTGAAGAACACAAATCGGAAACTTTTAAGTTTCGACACGAAATAGACGAACAGATCGGCTATAATATTATACCGTCACGGTAAGACCGTAATGGAAAATACTTAAGCAATAAGTTTCTATAATACTTGAAAGAGTATAGTATTCTTTCAAATGAGACTCCTCTCGGAACACGTCATCCTGACGGTGTGTCCGAACTGAGTAACCGAATTTTGTTAGACATGATAAGGTTAATCATGAGTCGCTCTGAGCTACCATTTCCTTCAACGGATAAGCATATACAGTGCAGAACTTATTTAGAATAAGGTTCCATAAAAATCTATTTGACAGATTTCATATTAGATATGAACAGGAAAGAAACTGAGTTTTCTCATACCTGATAATTTGGGAATGCTAGGCATATGTTTGGATGATACCAAACTAAAACCCAAATTGGATAAGTGCCAATTGTAGGTTATCCTAGAGATACCAAAATATAGTACTTATACAACTCATAAGAGAACAATGTAATTGTTGCTCACCATGTGGTTTTCCTAAGAGGAATACCGATATGCAGTGGTAAGTGGGAGGATAATAAAACTCGATGAAAATCGGAGTAATACTGTTCAAGGCACCGAGTCCTTAATGGAACATATATAGTTCATCAATGATGAAACTATACCATAATCTTCGAATACACAAGAACCGCGTATGTCGGAGGGAGTCAAAAAACAACCTGGGGTATGGGTTTCTGATCTCACCTCATAAAGATGTCTATCTTATTGAGGCATACCAATTGACTACGTATGAGGAAGTGATACAAGGTATCGACTCCCTATTATGGAAAAGTGCCATAATATCCGATTGGATTCCATGTATATCAACAAGTTTGGATACTAGTTGATGTACCGCAATGCATTGTGCCTATTGATACTTATAAGTCTTCAAGGAAGACATACATGGAAGGTAACATACCAACGTGTAAAGCTAGGCTTTTAACGAAGGTATCGTTATCAACATTGTGTTGATTACGATTCAACCTTTTACCTGTTGCCACGGTAAATCCATTTGGATAATGCTTGCTAAAGCTGCGTGTTTCATTTATGAAATATGACAGCTTAACGGGAAAATCGCTTTCCTGAAAAGGAAACCTTTTGGAGGATGTTTATAACATCCTGTCGGTTTTGTCGTACCATAACTAGCAAACAAGGTTTGCAGGTTATTTGATCCATGTTTGGATTGAAGCAAGCATAGGTTCTTGGAATTATCGTTTTGATGTAATCATAATAGTTTATGATTTAATTCAAAACGAAAATGATTCTTGTGTATATAAGAGGGTTAGTGGGAGCGCACTGACAATAAATGTCCTATAAAATAATGATAATAAGTCATTTATTGGAAATAATATTCCCATATAACAATCGGCGAAAGCTTGGCTTTCGAGAAAATTCTCTATAAATTCTTGTGAGAAACAACTTTTATTCTAGGAATAAAGATGTACTGGGATAGATTCTAATTTTGTTGACACTCTCCGAGAAATCGTACATTGAAAAATATACGCTATCTGGTGTCTCATACGCTTTGAGCATATGGATTCACAAACAGGCCAATCCGAGTGATAGTCACTGGATTGATGTTAAGAACATACTTAGTATCTTAGAGATCTAAGGATGTTGGCTTAAACTATGGAGAATGAGAACTTGAAGTGACTGGGATCACTGTAGCAAGTTTCCTAAACCGATAAAAACGACTATAAGTCGCAAACGGTACTATACAGTTTGAATAACGGAACAGTGAGTTGGAGATCTTCCAAGCAAGATACTGTTACCGAATAAACAAAAAATGCGGGTTATTGCTGCAGCTGAGGCAGCAATAGAAGCCTTCTGGGTCAATAATAAATCTAATTAGATTAGATATAGTTTATGTTAACAGCTGAGCTAGGCGTCAGCACAGGCTAAAGAATTAATGGTCTCATCAACGATCTAGATACATACTTCGATATTCATCTGATTCATTCAGATCATACATCGTGGCGATGTGATGATCGAATAAATCGCATCAGATGATAATCATGCAAATCCGCTGACGAAAGCCTTTTCTCAGCAGTTTGAGCCAACCGTACATAGTTCGGGTGTAAGACACTCGAGTGACTGGCTATAGGCCAAGTGGGAGATTGTTGGACAATTATGACCCATAGTGACTTTGGGCTTCCCGACGTCTTCCACCCTGGGCATGATGTCCTCCATAACTGGGGATTGCATTCCCTTCCCCCGGATATCATCCCAATCGCTCTCCGTGAAGCATAGGCTTTTGCTGGAGGATTCTGAAGTTTATCTGCCTTCCTCTTCTTCTTCCCCACAGCTCTCCTACCTGTATGGCTCCGGCAATTGTTGGACAATTATAACCCATAGCGTCACTATTTGTACAGATCATGGTGTTGTTGTACAAATTAACTATGTGACAAAGGAGATTGCACTCTTATCATTTGTGATTAGATCACCTAGATGTATAAATGATAGGAGGTCCCTATGATTTGTTCCTGGATTGAGAATGATATGAGACAGTATCAATCCACGAAGGATAAATCATTAAATACCCTAGTCAGAGTATTATCGAGATCGGACATCGATAAATACGTAAAAGACTATATTACACTTGTGCGCGTTGTGAGGGCATAACGACATAGTTCTCATATATTTGGGTATATGATACTCATGCAAGTGTAATAGGAGGTTGTGTTTTACCGATGGTACGAGAAACAGCTTCGCTCTGGATAGACCCCCTTGGAATTCCATTGGTAGTATGATTATGTGTCTATGGAAGTCCGAAATCAGGGTAAGTGTATTTGGTCTTAACCTGAGACTTCCTCCGCTAATACTTGGGACAATCAATATACTTTGGTTTTGGTCGTCCAGGGCTTTAACCGGTTTCTGTGTACGCCTCTTCTGGGTATATCGAAAATCGTAGTGTGTTGGGTGTGATGTCAAGATGGAAGTGTCACTCCAGTCATATGGAGTTGATGATCGCACATGGATACATAACTGGTTCTCTAAAAAGGTTGCAACTGTCGGGATAATATGACTTGGTCATGATTATCCGATATTAAGGAGACTAGTTGCTCGTAATCCGATATATGCTTCGTACGGGGCAGACACTGTACCAGCCCCAGGCCTTGCATGTGATCATCCGATACTGGACAGAAAGACGCAATACTACGTATACTACGCTTGATATAAATCCTTTATTCCTGTTAGGATATTTTCTGGAGAATTGGGTAGGCATGGCGCTTTGCTAGAAGCCAACCTTGTCTTGTAAATCGTTATAAACGTAGTACGAGGTACTTACGTGTTCGGATAGTCCGACGACCGAATTTACTGCCAACATATCCGGGGATCTCATGGGTCGCTTCCCAAATTTCACCGATGACGTATGACTCGCACTTTTAATTAATCTGGGATTAATAAGATGAGAGAGAAAATTAATCTAGGATTAATTACGGAGATATTTTATCTGGGATAAAATATCATTTAAAGAGAGATAACGATTAATTTGGAATAATCGATTAATGAATATATTCGATATATTAAACGAAATTGGATTTCGACGCGGAATTAAATTAGATTTTAATTCGGGCGAACGAATTAATTTAGAATTAATTCATGAGCGACGTGAATAGTGATTTCGCTAAGCATAATCATTTAATTACGTCGCGACGGAAAATTCGTTAATTTGAATTAGCGAACCCGAGCTCGGGATCGCTACGTGAATAGTGATTTTGCTAGGCATAATCATTTAATTACGTCGCGACGGAAAATTCGTTAATTTGGAATTAGCGAACCCGAGCTCGGGATTGTTTGCGAGAGCATTCACATTTCGAATTCGAGTGCGGCATGCAAGTCAAATCAAGCATCAAATCGCTAGTCGCATCTAGCGTCACATCAGTCGTCAATCAAGTGATGGATGTCTTTCACTTTGAGTGATTGACACACAGTCACTATTCATTGATTGATGAGATTTGATGTTTGTTGGTTGTAAGCTTTAATTAGCTTGAATTTTCTGGAAAAAGAAATGGTGTATGTTTATTATTTGTTTTTTTTTGAAAACAAATATCTAATACACAATTTTTTGGAAACCAACTCTCTCTCTTCACTTCTTCTCCCTCCCTCATTTTTGGCCTTAGAGGCATTATATTCTTTCTTTCTGCTGTTTGGCAGTGAACTGCCGAGAGCCAAGAGGAAATATGGAAGCAAAGTGTTTGATTTTTGTGGCAAAAATCAAGAGAGCTAGCACTCCGAGAGACATGCGAAGGTGATAGGGAAGTTCACCCATGAGCCGGGAATCGTTTGACGAAGCTTGGAGCTTGATTTTTGAAGCTTGAAGCTGAATCCATGGAGGCCAAAAACAGCCACTGCCGTGAGCAATCCAGTGAGCAAAACAGAATTTTTGTTGCCTCGCGCGTCGCTCAACCGATCGATGTGATTATTCCGCAACTCCCTGGTTGTATTCGCATTTATTTTCTATGCTTGAAATGATCTTGGGATGCTTAGTATTTTCCAACAGCAATGACTACAGATCTCACCCCACTGGTATTTCTTTCCTATTATCTCCATCTTTATATGCTTCAGCGATCATTTTTTCCCTTTACTATCTCTTCTTTTCTTTGGCTGGGGCCCGTTCCCCATCTTTCACTATTTTTCTCTTCCAACTTCTCCAACATAGTCTTCATAAAGATCTGAGTTGATTCTCTCTCCTTCCAAGCTTCTTCCCTTTTTTTCCGCGGATATTATCTCTCATTTCGTATGGTTTCTTCCATTTTCTCCTTCTACTCCATCGTCGAAACCTCTGAAGATCTATGGTTCTCGTTCCTACCATCGTCTCAACATGTTTGTTACTTTTAGTACTGGTCCCCACAAACGGCGCCAACTGTTGATGGTTGGTTTTAGTTCTAGGGGAAAATCGGGAAAACTCACTCCTCGAACAATCCTCTCTCAACTGTGAATTTGTTTAGTTTGGGGGACCAAAGGTAAATTTAGAAAAAAGATGAGAAAACACACAAAATAGACAGAGGGTTTAACGTGGTTCGACGGAATGAATCCAATCTGCGTCCACGAACACAAGGGAAAAATGAAGGTTTTATAACTTGGTCGGGTATGTCCGACCTGCCTATCTCTTAAGCTCGGCTGACCGACTTCTTACAAGCTCTAAGATTTTTGCTCTCTATTACAAGTTATGCGTGACTGAATTTGGCTAATATCTTACAATGAATTCTCAACCCTTTTATATACTAGTGCAAATTCTACTGTTACATTATCCTCGTGACGTCAGCCACGTGAATTTACCATCAACGCGATGGCTCTCTTCCCCAACTGCTCTGGCGAAAATAACACTGCCACCTGACATCTCTTTAAACCAAGCTACTACATCATCTGCTACACGTTACCTCCAGCATGTAATCTGTCATGTTAGAATCATTTGAAAGGTGCAAGTTCCTATGTATGGCTTATGTCATTTGATCCTGATCATACCATTATTACCATTTCGGCCCTCCCTACCAGGTCGTGAGACAGAAGCAACAGTTGTCCTAGCCTACTAGACTACTAAGTCGGGTCATTAGCGATGGACTACCTCAGGCCGGCCTTCATAGATGCTCACACTCAAATTTGATATCTTCTCATCAGGTTGGGTGTGGCAGTCATGGACCACCTCGGGTCGGCCATGAAACGCAAACAAGTCTGGTCTTTTTGTTGGGCGGACGCCTCTGCTACCTGGGTCTGAGCCCCTTATCTAGGAAGTGAAAATCCATTTATATCATTCCTCGAGGTTTTGACTTATTGGGGATCGAAAACCACCATCAACAATATTTATATATATATATATATTTTATTCATGCTTGAAAAAAATTTCAATTACATTTGCTCTCTAGTGAGCTTAACTGCAGACTGTAAATCATCACTATCATTTTTCACAGCATCTTCACTGTAAAACGTCATTAATTCATCAACCATGTCAGCTCGAATATCACTAACATTTTTTTCTTTCTTCAACAACACTCATCTATTCCTCTTCTTTTGTATATGCTCGTCAATAATACTATTAATAAACCCATCCAACGAAGCTCGTGTCTTTGTCATCCTCTAATTAAACTTGAAATTACCTACAGGCACTAACAAGTAACAACTATATATACCCAAGAGGGGTGGTAAATTGGGTTATGGCCTAATAATGTAGAAATAAAAATATTTACCGATTTAACGCGCAAAGCTTGCACATTTACCAATTAAGCTTAGGTTACTTTTCTCAATTGTAATATATCACCAAAATATAAGTTTCTAAACAATATGCGTATATATAATAAAACTTGCAATAAGTAAGAGTTTAGGGATAAGAAAATAACACCGGTGATTTATAGTGGTTCGGCCAACAATGCATACGTCCACTCCCCCAAGCCGCGCTTGAAAATTTCCACTAAGTTGAAATGACAACTTACAACGAGTTTTCCGTGGTTCACCAGCAACCAAAAATTTTACACACTAGGTTCACTCCAAACCTCTTATAATGAGTTTTGTCTACTAGGGTTCACTCACAAACCTCTTACAAATCACAAGTGTTTGATTATGAAGATTTTACAATATCACTTGGTCACTCACAAAGATAATGAAAATTCAAGATGTGAGTTGCTTACCCAAGTGTTCTAAGCTCACTGCTAATAATATGAAGGTGTAGTGTGTGAGCTTGATATATGAGAGTGTATGATTATAAAGGTTTAGTAAACTCTATATTTTTGTCTTAGAAAAAAATATATAAAGGTGTTGGATCAATGCAAAAATGAATTTGGGGCATATTTGTAGTGAAATATAAATATTCACTATAAATATGCCCCAATAGCTCTATCTAAGACCGGTATGCCGGTCTCCAAACACCAGTATGCCGGTCTGGCAAAAGCAACAACTATATTACCATTTGAATATATCTGTTACACCAGTATGGACACCGATATGATGACTTGTATGGTCATTTCCAATTCCAGTAGCTATGCAACAGTTAAGCTCACCGGTATGGACATCGGTATATACACCTGTATACCGATTCCAGCAAGCATGTAACACTTAAGCTCACCGGTATGGGTGACCGATATGGGATCAGTATGTTCATTGCCAGTTCCAGAGAGCTTGCAAAACATAGGTGGACCGATATAGTAGACCGGTATGGCACATGTATGATCTGTACCGGTTCAAGAGAACTTGTAAAACAGAGCAGGTCCACCGGTATGCCGGTTTAGGGGACTGGTGTGCCGGTCTCAGTGCCAAAATACAGGATTTGAAGGTTTAAAATATTCTACACATGACCCTAATGCATCTTTATGAATGTGCATGTGTCCTATGAGCTTAAAGACTTAAATAAATAATTCACTTTACAAATAGAGCCCTAAGCTAAGACCATACAAGATTTTCTTCAATATGTGATAGTCTTCACATTCATTGCTCTTCACCACCTATGTGCTACGACATCTTTTTGTAATGTCTTGCTAATGCGCGTCGAAGACTTCTAGTGTTGCGTTATCAAAATAAATCTTGAGAATATGGCGCTAAAAAACTCCCTCGCATTAATCCAACCCATCCACGATATAAAATCAGCTATATTAAATGCCCAAAATAGCTTCGAAAATTCTTGCATTATTTCCACAAACTCGTCTTGTCCTTCATGTGAAAACGACCCAAATGTTGCTTTGTATGTGATGTTTCTCGTCAAAACAAACACCTGAAAAGTTAAGATACAACATCCACGATGTGCCAGAAACGTATCCAAAATAATTTTTAATTTAATATTCAGAAACATGTCAGAAATATTTTCGAGCATGTCGGACACGTGTCGGTGTCCCCGCCATATCGGAAACGCGAAATGACGGGGAAATAGCATGTGCATTATAGGTGTTCATTGATATGATGGCATGATGCTTCAAATAAGCACTGATCAAGCAGCCTGATAATGCAATTACTGATCAGGTTAAGGCTTCTATGAATCATGAGTTGCTCGCAGCCTGATAATGCAATTACTGATCAGATTAAGGCTTCTAGGAATCATGAGTTGCTCACAGCTGTTACTGTTTCTAAGTAGATGCCACAGCCACACGACTAATGTTAGGATTGTTGAAATTTCTGGGCCTCACTGAAATTAATAATGGTACTATATGTATGTGATAGTGATCATGCTCTTGTTGGAACTTGAACGGTAGTTCTAAGCAGAACATTTGATGTAATGCTTTATTTGTAAATTACTGATCAGGTTAATTAATTCTATATTTTTATTTATAAATAAAAACTGAATTGGCCATTGTGTGAGGAAAGTCTCTAAAATTAATAATAAATGGATCCTTTGGTGCAAAATGTGTATCTTTTTATTCTCAATGGGTGCAATGGTTGAGGATGAAGTCTAGCGTGATAATATTCAATAACTAGGAACAAGCTAATGATATGTTTGGGATTTAAACTTTTATAAAAATTATAATTCTAAATTTATATAATTGTAATATAATACAGTATGAGATCTGTTGGGTATAACTTGAATATTTACATAAAGATATGCAAGATCTACTATATTTATAAATTTCCGATATTCGAAATGACAGTTGCCGTTGAGTCGTTATTATTAGACACTCCCCATTCTATAGATAAATACCGACAGGATGATGGAATTATGAAGCTACCTCCCGATGGTAACTTCCGCCCTCCAAGATGAGACGAATGTTTTACTACCCAACCAATATCCTGGGTGGCCGATTGGCATTTAATCTACAATTACTGTGATAAAAACACAATAGATTCATTAAACATAAGTATAGGTGGCTAAGTGATTACTAAACTCGCATTCACACCGGAGAGTATTAGGATATCAAGTCCCGGCAGTCTTAAGACATCGGGCATCATTCGTTGTAGAAAATTGATTGAAGTCAATATTGAGACTCCTAGTTTAAGTACATTTGAATATATATATGAAGGTGATGTGATCTTGTTCTATTCAGATGCTTTGTGTTTGTCACAAGCCTAGCTCTATTTTGATATACAAGTTCTAAAATTTTATTCACTTGTCCATTAAAGATTGAAAACTATATCAAAAATGTAACAAAAGTGTATCAAGTATTGAGTATATATCTATTTCATGATAACAAACGTTTGCTACAAAAGCAGTGGGGATATAAAAGGGCATTAGTTTTATACCTCACTTGGTTGGCGCCATAACCAACTACACACTGCACCAACTAATTAAAGCCAATCACTGCCCTCTTCATCATCAGCGACAATAACTATAGCTATTTGCCGCATTTTCTCTTCATTATTTGGACATCATATGCATGTTGAAGAAAAAAAAATTTGGCAAGTATTGATAGGAGATTGGTGGTTTTTATCAGCCATCTGAGTTTAGAAGGAAAATGTACAATTGGGTAGTCGAAAATGGAGCTGTTTTATTGGATAATCATCTGCAGAATGTCCTTATTAGATCGTATTTTCATGGCGAAAATTTAAGCCGTAATGCATGCAAACTGTTTGAAGGAAGTCCTTAAAAAGGATGTGATCAGTCAGTGGAAAATGTTTATGAAGAAGGTAATTTTTTTTCATCTTTTGTTTTATTGATTTCTGTTAAATAATGGCGGCTTTACCCAATAATTATGCTTTGTTTTTTTTTTTTTCTAATTAAAAATATATCATTTTGAGCTCCCTTAACTAACCAAATAACTGAATAACTAATTTCCTGGAAATTTCCCATTTGCTTCTCCTTCATTTCCCGCCAATGCATATACCTGACCAAATAACTAATTTCCCACAAGTTTCCAATCATACCCTTCTTCCGTCTCCCGCTAAATTCAATTCTTCATCTTGCTAACAACCAGAAAACACACAGAAGTAAATAATCAAAATCAACACATGTAATTTTGTTGACGAAGTCGAAAACTCATATGAGTAAGAAACCACTTCGGGTATCTAGGCTACCAGCCAAAATCCACTATAATGAGAAAAACTTACAGTGATGGTATAAGACCTATGACAGAAACTCCGCCGACTCTAATACCTCTAGACTGTAATTGGGTTGGGTTGTGTTTTTGTGTTGATAGTCAATCAAAGAAGAATCTCATCAAAATAGAGAAGACAGGAAAAAAAAGAAGTCTTCAAGGTGGATTATCAAGAAGGTTGAAACAAAAGGCTTGTAGGCTTTAAATAATATGTTTTATCCACTTATGAAGGTGACTCTAAGTTTATTTATATAGGTAGGGCAAAGTAAGGGTTTCCTAGTGCAAATCTGGCTTACAAATGCGTCCAAAATAACCCACTTACACATGGACGTTCGAACGCCTCTCAAACACACCTCAAACGCAAAGTTTCTACCTCCAGGAGTTCGAACGCAAAGACGAACACAACTCGAACGCACGTCGCAGACTGATTTTGAGGTGCAACTTAAAATGTTTGTAACTTTCTCGTCCATTGGCCAAATCATGTGTTCTTTATATGTACACAATTGTCTTCGAGTGTAATTTCCATTGACACTGACCACATCTAAATTGGAGCTCTAAATCTTCTGTAATGTCCAAAAAAGTTAATATCACTCTGATATCTCAATCTGATGTTGTCTAAATACTTGTCCAATTACTCTGAGAACTTCAACAATCATTACAACTCAATTGAACTTATTTTGTTATGGACATTACCAACAAATATGGAACTAGCAATCTCCCTCTTTGACATTCTGTGATAAAACACTACCTAATATAAAGACTATGGTAAAAGATCCAAAAAGAAAATAGCCTACTGCCAATCATCAAAATAGTGACTTATTACAATATGACTCGATCTAATACCTAACCAAGTAATTTTGAAGTCGATGTCACCACAGCCACTAATCTACTCATCTGAAACATCCACAAACAACAATATACCGTGAAAAATATAGGGAATATAAAGTGCAGATAAAACGAAATAAAAATCTCATGCATGTAAAGGTAGATATCCTACTGCCTACCTAATCCCACTTCCTCTAAAAATGAGATATTAAATGGATATATTACTCTCTCTTTTTATCACGAAATGGTAATGGGTAAACCTAACACATCAATATAATAATTAAAATCTCATGTAAGAGAATATAAAAACTTAACTTACTCCATCTTACTAACAGTCATACTCAGTTAGCAAAATAAATAAATAGGAAGTAGATGAAAGAACTCACAATTATGCAATGCTAAAGGAAATACAATATGCAATGACATGAAACGCACACACCAGCACACAATGAGTAAAAAATCTTAAAATCAAACGACTCAAAACATCACTTCAAGCAAGTACAATGATGTCCAGTCAGTACTCAACTGTGTATGACTTGAAATAATATTCACCAATTTTTAACATGCTAAATAATACACGCATACATATGATATAAACACCAAAGCATAGTAAGCACTTGCTTGAAAAATAAGTGTACAACGAGTCAAGGCTTAAGACCTTATTTTATGAGCGGGACACAACCAAAGAAATCACATCTCATGTCACACCAAATCCACAAAATAGGTGTTCAAACCCAGCGCCACTAGGACCTGAAAATAAGTAACATTGGTTGCATGCTCTAAAATTCTCCCCTAAATATGATGAGCTCATAAATAAACACTATTTTGAGTGAAAGGGTTTTTGCTCTTATCTTTTGAATTTGGCCATTGGCTCTTTTGCACTTGATACTCATTTAAACTGTTTTTATTTTATTTTTTTGCTTTACAAGAGGATAACATAAGGTCAACTAGTCGAAGGTCACACTATTAAGTGATATAAGTATGATAGAGATTAGACTGCTAGTCTAAAAACTCATACATGTAACCAAGCCTCAAAAATAAAAATGTGTATGTGAAACGCAAGCACAAGTTATACCAAGGGGTTTTTATCACTCATGCACATAGAGCATCAAGAAAAATAAAAGCATATTATACATGCATAATCATACATCCTACATTCCATGATCATATGCAACAAGCTTTCCATGATTTATCAGGCCACAAAATATTTTTGGTGTTTTTAATTTTATATTTTTTTTGTTATCACAAAACAATAAAAGACACAACATGGCCTGTCATTATCCAATGGTATGTAGAGTTGTATTCCCGAGTGCAAATCATACCACCGTCCAATCGGAATCGGCTATGAAATTTATGTCCGAGTTTTCATCATATATACCAATGGACATATAAAAAAAGAAAACATACACAGCCATATGCAGTGAAAATAAAAAAAATACAGTCACGCAGAAACATGAAAAACACGCACACACATCCAATGGGAAAATATGAATCCAATAACTAAGAAGAAGTACACCAGAGTGCACTTTCATCGTCCCGTTTAGGATTAAGGTATTCAAAAGTTGATGGGAAGTCATCTCGCTTCATCACCCAATCTTTCTCATGAGTCTTATGATGGGGTTTAAAGGGGGGAATATCGGTAACGCAGCGGAAACACGGAAAATCAAAATTTTCCGATTTCAAAATTTTTCTTGGATCAATTAAATAAATTTATTTATTTAATTACCCAATTATCAAATTCTGAAAAATTACACAAGAAATCAAATTTTTAGTAATTACCGAATTGCCCCAATACTTTGCAAATTTATCATTTTAGTCCTAAAATTATCAAATATAATTTTGGATGATCCTAAATATCTTCTAAAATGATTTTTAAAATATCAAATACATCAAAATCAGATTTGCAACAAATCCCCAAATTTTAGTCTAATTGTCGAGAGCACCCTACATTTTTGGTTTATTGTAATTTGGTCCTTTTGTGTTCTAAACGTGCCAATATCAAATCCAATCAACCCAAAAATTTACAGGCATCATATTCATACCGTAATACATCACATATATGAAAAGCCCCGAATTTGGAGTGGGTTAAGAACCCTAATTATTCAATTTCAACAAATTGTCCAATTTCACCAAATCCTTAAAATCCAACACTTTAATACATTCAATACATCACCAATCTAGCCTCGCCACTTTGAAAAAACTCTAGAACAATTCTAGGTCACCAAGGAGTGGCTTACCAACTATAGAATGACAACTTGATTTTCCAAAAATCAAAAGTAAAGCTTTGAAACCATTTCAAGCTTACTTACATGCATCAATCTTTCATCAAAGTTCACAACCAAAATAAACACAAACTATAAGAAGAGACACAACACCAAAGCAACACAAAAGGAGGCTAAGCATGTTAGAAATAAGTTTCATGTTGAAGACTTTGAAGAAAAACTTACAAAAACATGATTTTTCCAAGCTTTCTTCTTTAGGCCTTCAAGCTTTTCTCTCATCTTCTTTTATGTTTATTTGGTATCTAATGAACTTCTATAACCTAAAAAGATTGAACAAAACAATATATACCTCACCCAAAATGCCCTTGGCCGAAATTGGAGGCAATAATATCTAGATATTATATTTTTGTTTCATTTAAATTCAACTTGTCAACTTGCAACTTTAATCATCAAACCATTTAATGAATAAAGTAAGTCAACAATTGCAACTCAAAAAATATAACAATTATATTTATTTTAGGGTGTTGGCCGAATTTGACAAAAAGAAAAGGAATTGTTATTTAGATTTTAAACAATTTAAAACAAATATCTTAAGAAGTCAAAACCATTTTGACAACATTTTCCTTTAAGTATAAGTCAAC
The DNA here is from genome assembly GCA_019454045.1 of Zanthoxylum bungeanum. NCBI lineage: Eukaryota > Viridiplantae > Streptophyta > Magnoliopsida > Sapindales > Rutaceae > Zanthoxylum > Zanthoxylum bungeanum. The sequence continues at coordinate 39,387 of SKCR01041668.1, forward strand.
AACTTACACTTATAATCATTTCCTAACTTTATATTTGGTGAGATATTTATATTTTAATTATATTAATCATTTAACAATTAAATAATTAATTAAATACAAATATCTCAAGTATATGTATTATATTTACTTTAAATATCTCAAATACATATATAAATGATATATGTCAAATACCTTTATTTGACAATTTATTAATGTGTATTTAATAATATCATATATTAAATACAAATACACATTAATTAAGAAATGACGGTTCAGCCCGTTTGCATGTATTTTTCGTTTAACAATTTAAGGATTTATAAATAATCATCATTATTCATAAAAGTTGCCCTAGTGCTCTACGAGTATATTTCATTAGTGAGACTCTCTAGATTCAGGTATATCCTTCACAAAATCTAATTTCGTGTCCATAATTTACATACCCGTAAATTATGACGACCACAGATAAACTAGCTGAATCATACAGGTCGAGGTCATTGCATACATATAATCCATCCTTCACAGGTATCCGGATAATCCCAGAGACATAGATGTAAACGTCAAATCTCTATAGGTATTATCCCGTCGACGATTCTATTAGCAATCTATAAATAACATTCGGAACTCATTTCCGAAGTATACTATGGCCATAGATTTAACTGATTGCTAATCACATATGGACTTCCTATGCTCTGTACACAGAACTGGTTGATCCTATCTTGACACACACAAGATATCCTGAGGATCGGTCCACACCCAACGAACAGGCGGAGGTCTGATCTAAATAGATATGTGACGTAACTGCCATCTAAGTGTGGAGGATGTCTCATACATCCATAGTGGTGTCTCAAGTCGAATGACCATTATGCTACTCAACCCGAGAAGATTCTTATTGATGTTGGTGTATCATCCATTAAGAATCTTCGGTGAGTCGTTCAGTGTTTATCCACTATAAACACCTACATGTCTATATGAGTCTCCCAAGACTCATGGTTTATTGGGATAAATCATCGGACCAAGTCTCGATATATGACATGTATTGGTCTCAGCCAATTTGACTAACCGACCCGTGTTAATAAATCTGGACCAGGAACTGTATTTGATAATATACATTTAGCAGTGACACTTCCCAATGTCAATTACAAACTAACTTTGTAACTGTGTACTGCATTATATATTATCGGGCCTTTGTCTAATATATACATATCACTAAACCACATTTAGTTTCAATCTAATAGTAATTAGATCGAATACGTATATAAAACAAAGAGGTGTAACCACTAAGAAAGTAATATTATGGAAAAAGAAGATGTTCGTATTCATGAATCAAACATAAATACGGTCCGGATTGGCACTCTGAGCACCAAACCCAACATCTTCTCCCACTTGCTCTAGTGCCAATCCACGGTATCATATACACATCTCAATGTGTATCGTATGCACATGGCCCTCAAAAGCTCACATAATACTCAAAAGGTAGGCAACAAGAAGCAGGTCCGCTATGACATATTGAGTTTGTCCAACAAATCTAATTGTTTCCTTAGCCAGCATCATTCATATTTTGTAGAACCTAAGTTATACATTAATATGAATCGGATGCGGCATCAATATTGTGCTACAACTACTGTGTTGTCCAAGTATTTATGGATCAAATCCTAAATACTATGTAGAACAACCGCAGCATAATACCAATTTGAAAACTTCTAATTTATAATGTCACTGTGCAACTTCATAAGTCAATACTTCATAAGTTACATCTAATTCTACTGACAAAGTAGAATCCTCTGTGACACTCTCACTGCATCTACTCTGAATCTTTATGACGTAGACTGTCTAACGTCATAATTAGTCTCAAAACTAATATGACCATAATGATTGCAGACTGTTTTCTCCATGAATTAGAACTCGTTCTTAATATCTCAAAGATCACAAAGAACGTGTTTCAAGATCCATCATATGGTCTATAGGTATCAAAAAACTCGTAATAATTACGATTAAATCGATATCTTTAATCGCACATAATAAAGTATTCATTATGTCATCATCAAATGATACATAAGATTGATTAGACAATCTAATCAATATTTCTTTCAAAAAAAAGAATAATCATTTACGAAAGATGAATACTATATACAAGACACACATTAACTGTATGACAGTTATACTAACTGTCATACATATAGCCTTGTTGTGTCTTTTATTAGATCATATATAATGCACGACTAATAGGAGTGTCTCACAAGTCTCTTAGTCTTATATCTTATATATAAAACTTTATATCGTATATAACAGAGACTACTACTCCCACTGCTTTCACGGAGTAAAGAAGACTTAGGTAAATATTTTACCTCACAAACATCTCATTATTACCATAATAATGATAATGTCGTTAGGATATAAAACACTACAAAGTAATTTGTATGCTCCCACTAACCATTTTCTCACAATGTACTCTTTATAATTTGACAAGATCAGACAATCTGACGATATCAAAAACAGAGAACACAGATTTTCGGAAGACTTATCCGAGTCTACAATAGGCTCTATAAGCTAGCAAACTAAACTGCGATCTCAGCAGAACACAAACTCTAGGGTCATTCCAGAATGAACTTTTCAAACAAAGAAATCACAACTGATCTC
>SKCR01041669.1:0-42275 GCA_019454045.1 Zanthoxylum bungeanum
TTCACCGATCACTTTAGAGTGTATTTGAGGAAAAACCGAATTGTATTTATTACTACAAGAATAAATACACAAGTTTACAACTAGAAACTTAACAAAAAAACCTCACACACTCTCAAGCTCTCTACTTGGAGCTTATACACACTTTGGGATACATTTACAATGGGTGAAGGGCTCATTTTATAGTGCCCAAACCGCGTGAACAGTGTCACGCGGTTTGGCACTTGCTGGCAACACAACAAACACAACTTGCACTCACAGCTCACAGCACACAAGGCTTTAAACACACACACACGTTTTTGCAAGTTGTTTCAAGTTTTGGTGCTCCAGCTTCAGCTTGCTGGATCTCACCTTGCTTTCGGTGCTGCCTGGGTTTCAACAAATCTCCCCCTCGGTGAAGATTTTTCCAAAAATCTAAGCCAACCATCAATCACCCAAATCCGGATCCTTCAAAGGATCCTCCCCTGGCTGCATCTGTATGAATGCCTACGTACCCTGAGTTGGGATCAAGCCAATCGTAGTTCTCTGTATCATCTGACATCTATCCCGGTTATGTCTCTGCACAACTCTAGCTTGTCCCGATCATCGTTCCTTTGTGGACATGTCGGCTGTGTCTCTGCACAGCACACTTCACTGCATCTCTGTACAGTATTCTCCTGCTATGTCTCTGCATAGTACAATCCACTGCGTCTCTGCACAGTAATCGTCTGTTGTGTCTCTGCACAGTTCCGCTGCCATGTTTCTTCACCCATTTGTTCCTCAGTGCCTTCTTGCCTTTGGGAAACTCTCTGGCTCCCCCACATCAGTAAGCAGAATATATTCGGATCCCGATATCTGGTTGATGGAATCCTGCCTCGCTCAGATCTTCTTGTCTGAGGTCCACTGGTTTCAGGAGGTCTATCATCATCCATCTCTGTGAATGATCTTGCAGCTTCTAGTGGAGTGGGTTGCGGCTCCCCCTGCTCAACACTTTCTTCTGTAATCTCCGATGGAACAGCTGTGTCTCCCCCTGCTCAACATCTCTATCTGCCTCCTCTGGTTCTGCTTCTGGAATTTCCTCGTGCACCCTATCTGTGGCTAATTGTGCTGGTGCTGGGTCTGGATTTCTGTTGGCACTGGAATTGGAAGACATTCTGGGCATTTCAATGTCTTCAATTGTTCGGTCTTCAAGAAACTCTACTTCCTGGCTTCTTCTGACCATCTTCACATTCGGATCCCATAGTCTGTATCCAAATTCTTCATCTCCATGGCCTAGGAATATACATGAAGTTGTCATTGCATCGAGCTTCTCCCTGAGCTCATTGGATACATATACAACGGCTAAACAACCGAATACTCTAGGGTGAGTGTAGGAGGGATTCTTACCAGACCACACTTTCTCCGGAATCTCCAAGTTCAACGGTTCAGTTGGTGATCTGTTGATCAGGTAACAGGCAGCACGAACAGCTTCTCCCCAGAATGGCTTTGGCAGCTTAGCCATACTGATCATTCCTCTGACTTTCTCCATAATGGTGCAGTTCATTCTCGCAGCGACACCATTATGTTGTGGTGTGTGTGTAACAGTTCTCTCATGTCGAATCCCGTGTCTCCAGCAGTAGGCTTCGAACTCTCTGGAACTGTACTTGCCTCCATCGTCTGTGCGAAGGCACTTCAGCTTCTTCCCTGTTTCATGCTCTACCATGGCGTGGAACAGCTTGAACTGATCTAGGACCTGATCCTTCGTCTTGAGGAAATACACCCAGATTTTCCGTGAAGCATCATCGATGAAAGTCAGAAAATACTTGTTACCGCCCAATGAATCAACCTCCAAGGGACCACAAACATCAGAGTGCACCAGACTGAGCAACTCTGATCTTCTCTCTGAAGAGGAATCAAACGAGACTCTGCGTTGCTTACAAATCAAATGATGGTTGCAAGGACCTCGTGCAGCATCCTTGGTAAGCTCTTTCTTGTTCAGGGTAGACAACCCTCTCCTACTCTCATGTGTCCGAGTCTCTAGTTCCACAGATTTTGAGAAGCCTCTTTTTCAGCTACATTGAGGCTGTCTGCACAAATCTTCACATGAGTCTTGTATAGTGCGCCGCAAGCATGTCCTCGGGCGACAACCATGACACCTTTCGTCATTCTCCTATGCCATTTTTGAAGTGATTTTCATAGCCCTGTTGTCAAGAGCTATCCCCGAGAGTACATTCAGCCGAAGTTCTAGAACATGCAGGACATCCTTCAAGGTCAATGTACACCCGACATTTGTCCCAACTGAATATCACCTATTCCTACTATGCCAGAGGAACTGATATTTCCCATCTTCACTGCTCCAAAGTCTCCCGCTTTGTATGTTGTGAAGAAATCTCTGTGAGGAGTGACGTGGTAGGATGCTGCAGTATCTACCACCCACTCAAACATCTTGGGTTGCGTTGTGAAGGCATGTGTCTTCCTGTATGGAGCATATTGCTACATCTGCTTGGACAACGACCAGTTCTCTCCTTCGTCATACTTCGGCTGGTGATTGCCTTCTCTCTGCTCTCGTTGCAATTTTCGGCAATTCTTCTTTAGGTGGCCTACAATGCCACAATGATAGCACTTATAGGTAGGCTTCCTTCCATCTGAGGATCTACCCCTGGTTGTGCTTCTGCCTCTTTCTTCTCCGTCTCTTCCTTGATGTCTTCCTCGAGTCTCTATGACGAAGGCTTCTGTCTGTTCTGAGCCAACATCTTTTCTCTCCTGGACTCCTCATTCGATATGGCATCTTTTACATAGGCATGGTAACTTTACCTCCTGGAGCGGAATTGCTGAGAGTAACCAACAATGTCTCCCAGTTATCAGGAAGGGAACTGAGTAGTAAGAGTGCTTGTACTTCATCTCCCAGCTGCATGTCTACTGTAGACAACTGGTTCACCAGGCTCTGGAACTCGTTGGTGTTTCCGCAACGGAAGTTCCACTCCGTAGCTTTAGGTTCACCAAACGCCTCATTAACAGGGCTTTATTCCGAGCTGTCTTGGCCTGGAACATGTCTTCCAGCTTTATCCACATCCTGTAAGCATTTGAATCATGTGCTACTGGTGGAAGACACTGTGACTGATCCACTGCCTAATCTGACCCAAGGTTCTGTTGTTGAGTTTATTCCAGTCCACTCCTTAACAGACTCTGGTTTCACTCCCTTCAACTCGATGACATCAAACAGATCTTTACAATGTAAAAAATATATCATCCTAGGTCTCCAGAGGGAGTAATTAGTGGCAGCCAGTTTAATCATTGCACCAGAATGAGAATCCTCCATCTCCATTTTAAGTTTTAAAGTTTAAAATGAGAATACACAAAAATCGGGTCTGAATTTCACAAATCGGAGGTCACCGTTGCGTCCGGAACGGTCGAAAATGGTGGAATAGACACTTCTTTGGTCTAAATCCGACACAGGGGCTGATTTGTAAATTCCTAAAAGTTCTGGGGAAAAAATGTAAATTTCAAAACTTCAGGGGGCAAAATGAAATTTACCAGGCTGCTGACGTGGCGCTGACGTGGCAGTGCTGACGTGGCAATGTGGGAACGATTTGCTGACGTGGCGGACACGTGGCACTGACGTGTCGGATGACGTGGCGCTGACGTGGCGGATGACGTGTCTGCTGACTGGGCTCTGACGAGGCGCTGACTGTGCGCTGACTGGGCGTGACGTGGCGCCACGTGTGTCGTCTTCAACCTTCAGCAGCGCGTGCGGCGCGTGGATCGCGTGAGGGCGCGTGGGCAGCTTTCTGGAAGGCGCGTGCGGCCTGCTGGGACGTCGGTTCGGTCGCCGGAAAATACCACTGTGCTCGTCTCGACGTGAACTAGCTGATGGTACCCTCAAAATGAATTTTTGACAACTTTTCCGAAACTTGAATTTTCCGAACCAAACTCCGTTCTTCGGTTTTTCGATCCCAATGAAGAACCAAAGCTTCTGATACCACTTGTTGTGATTCACCGATCACTTTAGAGTGTATTTGAGGAAAAACCGAATTGTATTTATTACTACAAGAATAAATACACAAGTTTACAACTAGAAACTTAACAAAAAAACCTCACACACTCTCAAACTCTCTACTTGGAGCTTATACACACTTTATATATATATTATTTTTTCTTTGTTGTTATTTTGTGTGTAAAAAAAATATTTTGTATTGACTTTCATTTGTTTTTTCCAAAAAAAACTACACACGAACCAACAATAAAATTTTGACTAACCAAGTGGAATTATTGTTCAGAAATGGCAATGTAAAGAGTTTTTGCTCCTGAAATGTATCTCAATATTTCGTAAGAAGTTATTTTTGTTTCTTTCTTTTTGAATCATTTAAATTTATAAATTCTCCATAATATTAATTAAATTTGATCTTCATATGCTCATTTGACAGGTATTATTAACATACACGGTAATATATGATCGTGGGTTGTAAGTGAAAATTTTATAATATTCAGTTCACTAGTTTGTTGGAGGTAGCATGTAATGACGTACAATTTTATAGATCAACCAAAGTTGTAACTTGGTGATTTAGATAAATTTTCTCCGAGCGTTAGCGGTAATTTTAGAGATGGTTAGTGGGCCCTAACCAAAATTTAAAATGAGTTAGCCAACTTATAAGCCCAACAAGCAATTCAAGCCCAACAAGAATTAGGAATTTTGGCCTCAAGTCCCTCCAATTCCAGAGAAGTCTAGATTTTTTCAAGAATTATTTAACATTTACCAATTATTTAAAATATATATAAAAAAAAAAGAGAGGAAAGTAATAAAACCCCATATTTTCCCCACTTAGCCGATCATCATAGCCAAAGAAAACCTCAATTTTTTCTCAATATCTCCAACCAATTTCAAGTTGATTCAAGTGCTTAATAGTCTCATACAAGTTTAGAAGGGAGAAAAGGAAACTTGGGAGCTCTATTATTGAAGAAGAAATTTGATACAAGGTAAGGGACCCAAATTTTGAAATGTGAATCTTTGATGATTTGATGATTAATGGGTGTTGTTGGTTTGTGGTGGATGATGTTAGATGATTATTGAGTTAAGAAACTAATGATTTTGAGAAACCCCCAATTTAGGAAGCCCTAAGCATTAAACTAAGATTGTAATTATGATATTGGATGTTATGGTGATGTTAGAAGGTATATTGATAATGATTTGTATACTTGTGGTTGTTATAAATGGAATAATATTGTAAATTTGAGAATGAAGATTGAGAATTGGTTCTTGGCCCTGGAATCGGGCGAGCGTCGTGACGCTCAGTACCTTACATCGCGATGCGCAATAAAAGGATGCCTTCTACCCATCTCTGTTCTTGTGAGCGTCGCGACGCCAATGGGCTAACATCGCGACTTGGAACGAAGTGGTACTCTCTGCCTCGGTTCTGTTTTTGTGGGAGTCGCGATGCTCATCATTTAGCATCGTGACACGTGTGGGAGTCGCGACGCTCATTACTTAGCGTCACAATACGAAACCATCAGATACTCATTGTCTTAGCTACTTGTGTGAGTGTCTCGTCGCCCATAGGCCTATGTCGCGATGCGTGACCAAATTTTTCATGATCAATTTTATCCATTTCAACTTCATCCTAAGATATTAAAGGGCACCCTAAGGATTTTGTATAAGTGTATAGACACGTGTTAAGCCATGCCACAAGCATAAAACATCAATCATGCATTGCATATACTTTCCTATCATTTGTAAATGTTTTGGGTAATAAGGAAGGAAACTAATGATTTCTTTGACTTTAGATCGACGTCAAGGCACTTGAAGATCACCTACGCCGTGTACCGCACCTGACTTGCCGTAGTACTATGAATGGAGTACTTATTTCAGAATTTATTATGTTTCAAGATATGGATTTATAGTTCTTTTGACTTAATTGATTTTTACTAAAAGTTTATTGATGACTGATTTCATACGAGTTGAGATATATGATTTGAGCATTTTTGATAAAGATTGATATCAAAGATATTGTGATGATGAGAAAGATTTCAAAACTATCATTTTATGTTTTTGGAGGCATGGGGGAAAAACCCACCTAAGGGTTGTAACTTGGAATTGACAGTTATGGAATTGACGGACACAAATGACGTGTGCACATGTAGTTCAAGACTAGGGGATGACGAGACGTAACGCCCATAGATCCTAGATTCAGGGTTAGAGGGATAACATAGATCAACATCAGTGGCTCTAGCTCAGTGGCTTGGGGGACGACGAGACGTAACGCCCCAAGACCACTAGATTAGGCATATGGGAGGACAACGAGATGTAACGCCCCCATGCGTCAGATTTTCTACAGATTTTCAGATATTTCAGACATATGATTTTACACATAATTTTTCATAAAATTTTTGAAAGGAAAGACCTGATTTAAGTTTTATGAATTCAGAAAGTAGCTTTTTATTATGAGCATTTGACACAGTGTTACTAATACTATTTTCTGGTTTTATAGCTCCACTAACTGAGTTCTTTAGGACTCACCTCCCTACTCTCCAGTTTTGCAGGATCTTTTCAACTGGTGAGCCACAACCATCATTTGGAGACATAGACCAGGGACATGAGTAGCACTGTATTTGACCGGTGCTTACACACGCGTATAACGCAAGCGCATGTATCGTTCAAGTAGTATAAAAAGTATCGATCCCCCGAGGACTTAATACCTAAGCTATTAATTTTATGAGGTCAAATGATTACTAATATCTAACAGGTTGTTTGATTGATTTGAAATGGTGACGATTCTAAATTTAAAAACAAGTAAATAAAATTGTTCGAAAGTAGGTTTTAAGAAAATTCAATATTAAAAACTATCTAGGGTTGTGATTTCTTCCAATATCATTTTAAAGATGAAGTGGTTATTTTATGTTGGTGTAATAAATCAGTTTACTAACCTGGAACACTAAATTATGCGAAAGCCTCTGTCGATGGTCAGACGCAAATACCCAGTTTAACCCAATTGAACCATATGTCTATGTCAACCAAATTATCTGGATTCATTAAGTTTAAGTTCCAATTATGGCTACCCCCGCCCGACAGATATATGTCTATCCTGTAAGGAAATCTATTAAAAGGTTATCTATCCTCAAGGAAGATCGTGGGCTATTAAGTATAAGGCTGAAACCTAAAATCCCTATGTCTAGTTCATTTTAGATTTACCAGATCAATCTTATTAGTGGCCAATTAACAAGACGCATTAGGCTTAAGACTTAATAAGTAAACCTTTAAATTACCCAAACTATAAAATAACCCCTTATAAACCGGTGATATTAAAAGTCATCACAACCCCAGATAACTAATTTAGTTACAACACATAACTAGGGCTAGTAAAAACTTGAAAATAAAAGACATAAAGTAGAAATGCTGAAAAGTAAAAGCTGAAAAGTAAATTGCAATAAAATAAAATGCTAAGGTAAAAGGATCAACTTTTACTACTACTAATTTAGATATCTCCCATAATATAATATATAAAACTGTGATGATTTTACCAACCAGCCATAAAGGCGGAACCAAAATAAACCTGCCATATAGGCGGTAAGAAAATTTAATTACCAACCGACCAATCTGGCGGTATCATTGATTAGTCAGATTTAAACCAGATTAAAATGAATTACCAACCGACCAATCTGGCGGTATCATTTTTAAGTCAAATTTTAAATAGTGAATATATTATATTAAATGGAGATTAATCTAAATAGCAATAGTAAAATAATTATCTTTCACCATAGCAGGGGGAAGTTACCTCCTCATGGTGAATAGTAAAAACTGTAAAAAGTAAAAAAAGTAAATTACTATTATTACAGAACGTAATTAAAATTAATTTCAAAACTGAAATTAGAAGAAACTAAGAAGAGAACTCCCTATTTACATCAGAGAATTCAGAGAGAATGGTACATCTAAAACTGAAATCTCGAGCTCAATTTATAGACCCCGGTAGGCCTCCAGCGTCGCGACGCCATCACTTTTTGGCGTGGCATGCTGATGGTTTGACACGTGGCAATTCGGATAAGAATATAAGACGACACATGGTGAGGCGGCTAACAACTCAATTATTATGCTGACGTGGCGCTGGCGACTGTCGGCACCATAGGATTGCGACACGTGGCACTTCGTGATTGGCTGATGATGACGTGGCGGTGAGGTGGCACGTTGACTCGGTCAATTGATGATGTGGATGCTGACGTGGAGTGACACGTGGCACACATGACAATGGCGATTGTCGGCACCGTATGATGATGACACGTGACATGGCGCACGTTAGCATATCGGCTGTGATGGTGACACATGGCACGGCGCACGTTAGCAAAGTCAAACTTCTTTGATTCTGACTTGTGGACCCGGCGCACGTTAGCCAAAATTACCAAAATGCCTTTTTTTCCAATTTTCACTGTTTTTGTCCAAATCACCTCCAGAATGTCCTGAAACTTTATTTATCTACAAAATAACACAAAACACATCAAAATATTCACAAGACACAAGAAACTATACAAAATATTAGGTTAAATGAGTGGGAAATAGTGATATAATTACCACTCATCAGCATTCACTAGTTATGGTGGTCCATCATGTCAGATCTACATTCATATAGAATGTAATTTTTATTATGGTTTCCTTTTGATGTATGACAGTTGCATAATTTTTAGATTTGTCTGTAAAGTTCATCCAGATGATGTATAGCTTATATGTGGTTAAGGAATTAAGTCAATTCTATGGTTTGTGTGTGCATGCATATTGATGTGATAATTAGATAAGAAATGAGTTCTCATTAGTATCAGTCAGAGGCTTAGGTGACAGTGGAAACCTTCCCGGATTGGGATGTTACATAACACCTTAAGGTAGTTGAATTTATATTTTTATTGAAAAAAACTAACCAAGCTTGTACTTAGTAACCAGGCATCTTGCCTCAGCAACCAGTGATTGTTCGCGTAAAACGGTAGAGCTTGAGTTTGTAAAAAAAATGATAATAATAATAATTAAGCTTTTACTTAGTAATCGGACATCTTGCCTCAGTAAGCAGTGATTGTTCGGGTAAAACGGTAGAGCTTGAGTTTATAAAAAATGTGTTTGAATAAGTTTAATTTTATAACCTCTCTAACTCGAGAAATTAAGTCTCTATGGGTGTTTTAACAGTTAGTGCCCTAAGGAAAAATGGTCTGGGAGTCACTAGCTCAGACCTCGTTAAACGAGTTAAGGAGAAAGCTTAAGGAAATCAGACATTTTTTTTTGACATATGAGATTCGAGTAATTAAGTCTGTAGGGGTGTCTTAACACCTAGTTCCCTAAAACCAGCTAGTTTGGGAGTCACTGACCCAAAACTCATTACAAGGATTGAAGATGTATTATTATTAAAAAAAAAAACTATTTTTGTATTTATAAATAAACTCTCATTGCCAAAAAGATGTGAACTCTAATATAATTTTAGGACAAACATATTACTCTCTTTTCAATAAGACCTGTGAATATTGTGGGCACAATGAATTAATTGATATTTTATTTTAAGTGTGTATGGAAGAAGGGTAAAAAGTACAGGAGAATTTGCTTATTTGATTATTTAGAAAGAAAGAAAATAATTATTAACTTGGATAAAAAAATTTTCATTTTAGTTTTCACTTAAATTACGAGAGACTAGTAATAAGCTGGTTGTGAGGTGCGATGAACATTAAAAAGTATACATTTAATTAAAGAGAAACTAATCATTTTACATTTATAATTTCATTAATCCATTTAATTTAGCACATTTGTGAAATAATAATTAAATTTATATTTTATATATTTTTATTGCGATTCTTATTTCTTATGTAGGTGAAATAATACTTTGGATGCATAACTATAAAAATGGACGTGACATTTGGATTTTGCAGGCTAGAAACCTAAAAGGGCGTTCTAACAGTGTTCGATTTCGGAAATTCCAACTTTGATCAATTTTTCGTATTTTGGCCATAACCTTCTCCGATATCGGATTGAGGTGATTCCAAATCCAAATAAAAGTAGACTCAAATATCTATAACTTTGATGTTTAAGTTTTCAAGGCCGAAATTGATGAAAAACCTAAAGTGTGTTATATGTAATTATTAAAGACAAAAACAATAAAAAAAAACTAAATGCCAATCCACCGAAAGTGGATTGGCATCTTCTCTCCACCACTTTGTAATTTGTAAAATTTTACAATTTGTAAAGTTTTACAATTTGCAAAGTGAGGTGTTTGTTTTATTTTTTTTAAAAGCTCTTGTGTATTTTTTTTTAAAGATTTATTGTAATTTTTTTTCAATAATAAAATTATGAGTGTTTTTATTCAAATTATGAGTAGCTAATTTCATACTGCCGAGGTAAATGGTGAAGTTTTTAATATAAAAATATAGATTAATCTTATTTATATTATAATATATAAATTGTAATCTAAAGACTAATATTTAATTTAAATCTGGAGTAATTATTGACAAACTTTGCTACCGCTTATATGTCTGGTTTTATTTATTTGGCATAATTGAGTACCTAAATGGACTTGTTTTTGACAAATGTTATCACCGCCTTTATGACTGATGTTATATGCTTTGACATAATTAATTCCTGAAATAAATAAATTGGCTATAATGACAATTTATATATTATAAAAAGTAAGATTTCTAAATTTGAAATATTAAAAGTGGATCCCGTAGCCCCGATATTTTATTTTATTGTTGCAATGTAATTTAAAATTTCCAAGCACTTTAAACAAATCAAACCTTTTTATTTATACTTGAATCATTATTTTATTTTACTAAATCTATTCCCTGTGGATCGATCCCGGACTTACCGAATTATTTTTTACTTCGACACTCTTATACTTGGAAGTAAAGAACCACTTTATGAGTGTGTTAGTAGAGGGGTGGGTAACTTAAAAATAGTTCATTTTACTATTAAAAGGTAACTTACAAACCTTGACCTACCACTATTTTATGTCATAAATTTCTCCACATGAGGTCTTGTGCACATATTATTAACCTTATGGTAAAAGATGACTTTTGAGATAATAATGAAGTGATTGAGGAAATAAGAAATATGGTAAGATATGTGGATCGTCCCCGTTAGGAAGTTGAGTTTTAAGAGTAGTGTAGAGTGGGAGAAGATTGAGTGTAAAAGTCTTTTATGTCTTGATGTGGAGACTAGGTGGAAGTATACCTACTTGATGTTGGAGGCAGCAGAGATTTTTTAGAAAACCTTTTATAGGTTAGAAGATGATGGTCATATGTTTAGATTGTACTTTGATGGTGTTAAAATTAAAGGGCCTCTTAGGTCAGGTGCTTGGAGTCGATGTAGATGCCTAGTGAAGTTTTTGCAAGTATTTTATGATGTTACTATTTCATTTTCGGGTTTTTTGTATGTGTCTTCATATAATTTTTTCAATGAATTTGTAAGAATTCAAACCATACTACTTCAATATGCAAAAAATGGTGATTTGTTCATTTATTGTTATAAAAAATTGCCATTGATATGAATTTTTTTTTGTCGAGTATTAGGAGAATCCTACAAAAGTGAATTGGGTGTTATTTGTTGGTATTGTTCTTGATCCAAGGTATAAAATGAAATATGTTAAGTTATTCATCTTTCAAATTTACGATGTTCTTAAGATTTTTAATGTGGAGACTCGGGTGCAAGATGCCTTGAATGATATGTATAAGTACTTCAAGGATTAGTCTTCAGTGGGATCATCTAGTGGGATGAGTGTGCTAACTACTAATGATAATATTTCGGAGGATAAGACTGATTTTGTTTGAGAAGTTCGAAAGTTTCTTAATTTTCAATTCAAAAAGTATTTGTTGGATGAACAAAGTGTGGAGACTCAACATGACTTGATTAGATATTTATCAAATGAGTGTGAAGAAGATTCAAAAACTTTTGATTTGTTGAATTGGTAGAAAGTGAATTCTTCCAAATATCCAACTTTCTCTAAGGTAGGAAGTAGTGTTTTGTCTATTCCGATTTCTACAGTGGCTTCTGAGTCAGCTTTTAGCCCATGTGGAAGGATAATTGATCCGTTTAGAAGTTCATTGGCTCCTGCAACGGTGGAAGTTTTAATTTATGCTCAAAATTGATTGCGATCTATGTCGACTCAAATTGATCTTCGAGCTACGATAGATGATGTGGAGAAATTTGAGGAATTCGCTTCAGATAATGTTATGCTTAAATTTATTGATATTAATATTTTCTTAATATAAGACAATGTGAATTCTAAGTAATTAGGTTGTTCATTTCTTTCATTGTATGTTGTTAGAGTAGAATTGTCAATATCAAGTTCTACTTGTACGATTGAGCCTACCTTGCTTGGTGATGATATGAACGAGGATGTTGATTCCGATGATAAATTCATATAAGGATGCTTGTCTTACTTTTTATTTCACTGTATCTTATTTCTAATTTCTATTTTTGAAATTCAACAATGTGCAGTTTATAATTTCATATAATTGATGAACAATATTATTTGATATTACAGATTTGACAGACTTGCTTGAAATTTGGAAGTAATCTTGCTAGTTGCCATTAACAATAGACTCCCTCCAGAACCTTCAAGGCCCAAACATAAAAAAAGTCATATATTGAGGGCCGACTTGTTTAGATGACTCTAAACGAGACACAAAAAATAGAATAACGAAGTCTTATTAAATATATGAGATGAACTGTGTTTGTTCCTTTTTTTTTTAAATAAAAAAGATAATAATTATAAAAAAAATCAAATAATTAAATTGAGAGCCTTCAAATTTAAAAAATTAATAAAAAGTCTAAGCGATGACCTATACTGACTATTCATCATAACCGACCTTACGTCTACCCGTATAATATAGATGATCGAATTTGAAAAAAATATCCGTAAACAATAAGATCATTTTCCATCAAATATTTCGCGATCGTGCCACGTGACATCGGATCAGCAGCCCCCCGAACCCTCACTATGGTCCATGCCTTACGACATTAATTAAAGAATCATGGCCATCTCTAAGTTTTCCTGTCCTCTTAAAAGTGACAAAAGCACGTCTTTTCTTCTCATTTTTGCTCATCCATTGCGTCACTCGTGTCTTCTTCGACTTTTGAAGTGTCTCTATAACTACAACTCTAGCAGGCTCTTTTTGACAAAGTCTTTAATATATATTTATACGTAAGAAAGGAATCGGACCATTTTTTAAAGAGTAATGATACACTCACACACACTTTCATTTAAAATTTTACAAACTCTCTCACTGTATCTATAGTGATTTACTGTAGATCACTGTAACTATAGTGAGAGAGTTTGTAAAATTTTAAATAAAATGAGTGTATCATTTTTATTTTTGAAATGTTAAAATTAATTAATTAATTAATTAATCAATGACCAGCGGAGAAGCAAACGACGGCGGCGATTTGATTTCAGAGTAGTTTGGTTTACACAATTAATTATATAACTATATGTATACATAATTTTGCAATTGATTTTACACAAATTATTATTGTTGTTTTTTTTTTTGCCACTCGCAACTCATGCCTTCGAGCCTCTGTAGTGGAGGCTTAATTATCTTCCTTGATTCTATTCAATGAGGATTAGATAGGCTTTCCCAAAACATTTGTGAGATTAGATTTCCGTGTTTTATTTCAAATCATAAGTTCAAAAATATTCTAATGTCCCGGAATGCATCATCATCAATAAACTAAAAGTGTTTCTATACATATATATTCACAATCTTGCTACATACAATTTTTTTTTTTTTTTTTTTTTTTTTTGGGGTGGAAAGTAGTCGACCTCATCGGCTTCCAATAATGATTTCTATTTACAATTCAGACTCTCCAGAAGCATCTGAAACAAATAGAGACAAATTGTTAGTTGAAATTTTGGTTGTGCAGGAAAAAGAAGTGTCCAAAGCTGCACCAGAATGGTGGAGGTGGTGGCTAAGGAGAAAGAAAGAGAGAGATTTAATTGAGCATTCGCATATAGAAGTGTTTTCAGAAAAATGGGAGTGATGATGTTTCATTACCTGTCATGTAAATTTCCTCAAGTTTCTCTTAGCCCGGAGTTGGCCGAGCTTGTCCCTCCATTGCGCTGTAGTATCAAAGTGATGAAAATTCAGAAGCTTTTTCAGTATCAAGATGAATGATAATGGAAAAGGCAAGGGCTACCATATGTGGATTATTTAGGGGTGGTAAAACGAATCAACAAATCGAATTTGTATCGAATCCTAAACAAATCGAATCAAAATGTGATGGATTCGTATTCGATTCGTTTATTAAACGAATCCTAATATCAGGATTCGTATAAACGATGGACACTTGGGAAATTAGAAAAGAAAGCCGCCCTAAAAGACAGCAGTGCAGCAGCAGAATTTTACTAGAATGCAAAGCATAGCAAGTTTACTTCACAGAAAACATGCATGTCAAATGTGTCACATAAGCTAATTTGCAAGTTCATCAACTTAGCACCTTCCCCTTTTTCCTTTTTATTTAATCAACAAAGCATAATAATATCAAAACAAATAAGAAATATACCCGCATCCCTATAGCGTTCCTCAACAGCGGCGATCAACATATTGCGAACAAGATCAAACTCCTTCGTATCAAGGCAAGGCTGACCACTTGGCCTGAAAGCATATTTACTTATTAGACTTTTCTTTCCTTTCACCGAAAGAAATGCACAAATAGGGAAAAGAGAGAAAGCCTCTTGATCTGTTTATTCAAATTGTTAATGCCACCATCAATTTCTAGACAGCCACTACATTAGTAATTGTAGCCACATACCCAGGCTCTAAATTTATTTTCATTTCTGAACTTTCTAAGGTTACATGGCAATATTTTTGAATAATGGGGCCAACAGTTAAAATACAGGATGTTAGGCAACATTGATATCCTCAAGTTGAACACAAAGTAAAATTACTAAAAAAAAATCTCTTAGGGATCTCAACACTCACTTATTCAATTCGGTAAACAATAAGCCATCTGAACCAGGAGTTCGCATAGACAGTTTGCCAGATTCGATGACCCTCATCCCATCACTGTATGCCAAATATTTGTTCACTTGTATTGGTACCTACAGAAAACATAATGGGAATTCCAAATTAATCAGTAATAACTTCTTTATTGCTCAAGTTCAATTCCATTGAAAGTAAAAATACTAAAATAGCAATATAGTTCAGAAGCAACAGATGTATGCTTTTCAACTCCTTTTGATACGTGTACTTTGGTATTTCAAGAACAAGTTCATTCATACTGAATCTCTCGCAACTAACATTAATTAAGGTGGCAGGTCCAAGACTCAAATTAAATGGCATGAACACTAGTTCCAACTAATGTGCAGAGTACCTTGCATCTCACTGCAATGTTGATGGCATCTGAAGGACGAAGATCAAAGCTGACACACTCTTTCTCATTACCCACCTGTGATCACATCCAACATAGTCTTGGTAAACACTAAAACCATCAAGTAATAAAGCACAACTTAAGTATAAGGCGGGATTAGCTACATGCCTTGGTGAGGTATAACTGGGCAAAGTACGCCTCATGCACTCTCTTGGTAACTCTGACAAGTCTGACCTGCAGAAACCGAAGATAACATACTATAATCAATATAGTGAAGGAGTCATGTTCACTAGATTGGAGTGAATGCAGCATTCTACAATAAGAATCCAAATGCAAAACATACTTCATATCCCATCTTGTCAATCATCTCCCTCACAACTTGATACAAAGTGGGTCTAGCCTGAAAGTGATGGCCAACAAATTTAAACGTTACAGTTTGAAACAAGCCAATTTATCAAATCAAAACTCAAAACAAAAAACAAACTCCCATCTCAAAATTTTAAAAAGAGGAAGAGACGATAGAAGAGGGAAGGAAATGAAAACCTACAATTTGCACATTGCGCATTGCTGCCATGAGCAACACGCTTGGCATCTCTACTGCAACCAGAGGTAAACAGCAGCTTCAATTTGTTGAAAATTTGATTGAGAATACAGAATGTAGTACTAGAAATGAAACTTCCCTAGCACTAATACCACAAGATTCATAGATTACATACAAACAATTATCGGAAGAAGAAGACCGGTCCCATCTTCCATCTTCAATACAATAGCAGGATGTGGAGAGTAATCTGGCAAATGTCCACCCTGAGGATTGTTATGGACACATCTTAGGTGTCTGCCATCCCTCATTTTGATCATAAAACCATCCGCCCCACTCTTCACCTCAACTACAACAATCAACCAACAAACACAAGTCAACTAACTAATCGCTCAATAATATTACATAAAACAAATACGGGTACTATGATCATTCATTCCCAATTCTACATTTCTATTTCTTCCTAACGATAAAACTTTTAAGTATAACCAGTTTTACGGCATCAATTTACAAGATACTAATCGAAAATTCACTGAATTTAAACATCAAAATCATGGCTAATTAATGAAATAGCATACCAGCTTCAACAACACTGGAGTTCACAAAATCTTCATCATTTTCATTGAAGTTTTCAGCCATACTTCCATTACCATTCGACGAAGAACTGAAAGTACACTGCACTATCTTGCTCTTTCGTGCAGTTTGTTGACGAGTAAAAACACCCAACTTAGTCTGAACACCAGTCAATGCTTTGAATCCCCAGAAATCACTTCTGAAAACCCTTACCCTAGCCCTCATCACAGGGACAGTGAACGGCAAACTGCAAACCCCTGCTTGTCTAGCACGAACAACTGGGCAAATAACTGGTCCTTGTAGCGATCCCATCTTCTTAAATCCTTGAAACCTATCCATATTAAACAAAAATATCATTAAATTCATCATAATTTTAGAATCCATTATGTTTTTTAATAATTCGCAAGTTATCAAAAATATATAAAATTTCAAACGTTCACTTATTTTATATATATCTAGTACAAATTTAATATATTTTACGATCCAAGTATACAAATAAATAAAATTCAAGGATTTATATATTTTTTATAACCTGCCACTAATTTCCTTTAAAAGAAAAAACCATATCATGAATCTTGAAAATCAATTTTCATCAAAATGAAGATCAGGAAAAAAAAAAAAGCAAAAAGGGAAAAAGACCTGAAAAATAGCGATAAAATATCTCCGATCAACAATTAAAGGCCCTATAATCGCCGATCAACGCAATAAGCATGAGATTATATTGAGAGAATCCAAAACGGAATCCAAAGTGTGTGAGCGTCAAGTGCGTGAGAAGTGAAATTGGTTATGAGTGGATAAAAGGAAGCTTGTGGCGTAAGCAATCAAGCGATTTTAGATAAAAGTTAACGTGAGAAAAAGATTCTTTCTTCTGGTTCACGGATAGAAGAGAGCAACATTGAATCTTTTACACAATCAAAAGATTCTTCTTGAATGACGGTTATGCCACTGACCGTATTACGTAAATACGTATTTTAGGAATGGCAGCATTGGCAGGTAAGATTTTATTAAAAAGCATGTAACCATAGATTTCAGCCAACAACTTCAAGAAGGACACGCGAATACTACTTTATGTTGAAAATCACATTCGTAATCATCCGATCCACGCTTAAACGGATCAGATAAAATCTCCAATTGTCCCTGATTCTTATAAAAAATACATATATCATTTGGATTCGAACTCATAACTTGTCAACTAAATCTTTAATCATTTACCATCAAATCGGACCATTTGAAGACATGATACATTAATACGGTATCATCTAATCTACGATGGCAGATATTAAAAAATTTTATAAAATATATATGTTGATGGTATTTTCAGATCCTATGTTAGTTAAGGAATACGCCAGGGGTAGGAGGGTAAATTCCCTTCTTGGTCAAAATCATTAAAAAGCCGACCCGACCACATGAGTGAGGGCCCGAGCACTTGATGATAGGTGACCGACCACTTTGGTTCGGATTACCGAGCATTATCAGATCGGTGGCAGCATTCTCAGTTCAAAGGACTATCATGACCGACCTCATGAAGACCGACCAGATAGCGAGGCGTGTTCAGGAAGGTAGAGCATCCTATTTTCTCGGATAAGGTGACAAATTATCCTACTTTCACGGGGAGAACTGATAAAAATCAGTATCTTAAGGAGTAAAGATAGTTTGAAATTAGGAATCCTTGTGGAAGAAGGAGATTGACTCAACTGGGAACCCTTGTAAAAGAAAGAATCTGATTTCTGTATTATTATAAATAGAAGGGTAGAGTATGTGTAATGGACATCAGAATCAAGAGGAATATCACTACGATCAAGCTGTAAACATAAGAGATATCAGAGAAGTATATCTCAGTAATAAAAATATAATTCTGTTCGTGTCCGTGGACGTAAGTTGGACCTGATCCGCCGAACCACGTTAAATCTCCTTGTTGATTGGTGTGTTTATCTGTCTTTTGCTAAATTTGCTTTTGGTTTCCCCTTAACCGAACAAATTCACTATTAAGGGAGGATTGTCTCGGGAGTAATATTCTCATATTTCCCTGAGACCAAAATCCGTCGTCAACAGTTGGCGCCGACTGTGGGGGAAGGCAAATGGGAGATGTCAGTAGACGAATCTGCCAGCTCACAAGGCAAGGGAGCTGGAATCATATTGAAAAGCGACAAAGGTGAAGAGGTATTGTTCGCCCTGAGGTTCGCCTTCGAGGTCACAAACAATGAGGCAGAGTATGAGGCAATTCTGGCCGGTCTTAGGCTATGCGCAGTGGTAGGAGTCCACGATGTAGTAATAAAAGGTGACTCTCAGCTGGCTGTTCAGCAGCTGAAAGGCAAATTCCAAGCCAGGGAGTCGAGTATGATAGCCTACTTGGCTGAAGTAAAAAGGTTGGTGGGAAGAGTGGGGAACGTACACTTTGAGCAAATCATTCGAGAAGACAACTGCGAGGCAGACTCTTGGCACGGCTCGCATCTCTTCGATAAAATCAGAGAACCCCAGAATAGTCCCTCTAATCTGCCTCCGGGAAAAGAGCGTAGGAGAACTCGAAGTAAAATTATTGGATGAGGAAGACAAAACCTCGTGGATACAGCCAATTAAGAAATATTTGGAGACATGGGAGACACCCGAGGACAAGAAGGAATCCAGAAAGCTGAAATTCAAAAGCACCAAGTTTTCCCTGTTCGAATGGGTGCTTTACCGAAGAGGCTACACAGTGCCCCTCCTAAGATGTTTAACGAAAGAAGTGGCCGATTATGTACTGAGGGAATTTCACGCGGGTATCTGTGGGAGTCACGTCGGAGGACAATCGATGACCTTTAAATCTTTAAGGCAATGGTTCTATTGGCCAACTATGCACCAAGACGGCATGAGAATAGCCCGGAAATGCGAATGATGCCAGAAGAATGCCAATATTCACCACCAGCCAGCAGAGCGGTTAACCACCATGTCCAGTCCCTGGCCATTCGCTCAATGGGGGCTAGATATCACCGGACCAATGCCAAAAGGACGGGGACAGACGACGTATGCCATTGTGGCCATAGATTATTTCACCAAATGGGTGGAGGCCGAACCCCTATCCACCATCACAGAGAAGAAGGCCATAGAATTTTTAAAAGAGAACATTATCTGCAGGTTCGGAATCCCACGGGCTGTCGTCACGGACAACGAAAAATAGTTCGATAGCAGGGGAATTAGGAAACTCTGCGAAGACCTCCAGATCGCCTTAAAGTTCGTCTCACCAGCCCACCCCAAATCAAACGGACAAGTAGAGGCGGCGAACAAAACGATCAAGGTAAATCTTAAGGCTCAGCTCGGATCCCGCAAGAGCTTATGGGTCGAGGAATTGCCGGAAGTACTATGGGCACACTCGACACAATAATCCGGGGTCAAAGCACCAAGTCCGCAACAACCGACCAAACTGGCAAAAAATCAAGGGATAAAAAGCACGACATGAGCACAAATACCCTTCGATTTACAAGGGACATTCCGAGACAGAAATCGTAAAGAATGGGATACCCCCTGAATATGGCCTTACCAGGCCAGTTTGGGAAGGATGGAGCAGAGAATGTGCCCGCATATATTCCACCGACCTGATTGATGGATACGCGAGAAGCATAGCACGGGGAGGGACGATACCTCTGTGGCGTTTGCTTGCTCCAGTGTTACCGAACACAAGGAGGAATATGCCCTTAGTGTATCAGACACTCTCTAATCCCCACCTACCTGATTGATGGATCCGCGAGAAGCATAACACGGGGATGGATGATACCCCAGTGGTGTTTGCTTGCTCCAGTGTTACCGAACACAAGGAGGAATATACCCTTAGTGTCTCGGACACTCTCTGATCCCCACCTATGTGATTGATGGATCCGCGAGAAGCATAGCACGGGGAGAGATGATACCCCCATGGCGATTGCTTGCTCTAGTGTTACCGAACACAAGGAGGAATATGCCCTTAGTGTCTCGGATACTCTCCGATCCCCACCTACCTGATTGATGGAACCGCGAGAAGCATAGCACGGGGAGGGATGATACCCATGTGGCATTTGCTTGCTCCAGTGTTACCGAACACAAGGAGGAATATGCCCTTAGTGTCTCGGACACTCTCTGATCCCCATCTACCTGATTGATGGATCCGCGAGAAGCATAGCACGGGGAGGGATGATACCTCCATGGCGATTGCTTGCTCCAGTGTTACCGAACACAAGGAGGAATATGCCCTTAGTGTCTCAGACACTCTCTGATCCCCACCTACCTGATTGATGGATCCGTGAGAAGCATAGCACGGGGAGGGATGATACCCCCATGGCGATTGCTTGCTCCAGTGATACCGAACATAAGGAGGAACATGTCCTTAATGTCTCGGACACTCTTTGATCCCTATTCTTTGATCACTCGGATCCAAGAGAAGTATAGCCCGGGGAGGGATTGTGCCCCCGTAGCGTATGCTTGCTCCAGCGTTGTAAGAAGGAGCCCTCGAACGATACACAAGCTCCATGGAGACCTGAAGTATAGAGGATGTGCCCTTACCATTCTAAACGCTCTCTGATCCAAATCCTGGTTCGCCGGGACTCTGAATTGAAAGATTCAGAATTGTGTTTTGGAGACCTCGCCATGACGTTGCTTTGAGGCATCCGTGTTGTTGTTTATACTTGCGAAACATTTTATTTTGGGATAAGCGATAAGTCGCCCCCGCCTTTGAATTTTATTTTCCAGATATTTGTTTTTGTTTTTCGCTGGTCTGGTAAGGGGACGCCCGTGCCAGATTCGGTAGGGCTTCAAAAGGTTGATTCACTACCCTTTTGAATAAGTCCCACTTGATTAATCGGCTCGGGGATGGATTCGTTCCGCCGAGGCCACTTGATTAATTGGCTCGGGGCGGGGCTGGATTCGTTCCGCCGAGGCCACTTGATTAATCGGCTCGGGGCTGGATTCTTTTCGCCGAGGTCGCTTGGTTAATCGGCTCAAGGCTGGATTCGTTCCGCCGAGGTCAGGTGGTTCTTTCCGGCTCGGGTCTACTCTTGTACCGCCGAGACCGATGTTTCTTTTCGGCTCGGGGCTAGATTTCGTTCCGCCGATGCCACTTTGTTTCTCTCATCTCGGAGTCGGGTTACATCTCACCGAGTCCATCCTTTTAGTCTGGGGACACAACATTCCCAGAACCAAGTGATTCCCCAAAAAACAAAGTATTTCGACTAGCTAGGGATCGATTCTCGTCCACTGAATGATTTCATTTTCAGTTCATGTTATCCCCTCACAGACGGGTCTCAAGTGTTCGTTTGAAGGGAGTCGTGCAGAGCAAATTACGAAGAACATGAGAAAAGAACAGAAACACATAAAATATATTTAAACAGAGTATGAAATGTCGTTACAAGGAAAATGAAGTTTACACAGGGCCCCATCCGGGTTACCCCTTGTCAGTCAGCCCGCACAGGGGCAGGCAATTCTTCCTCAGTAGGCTCAGATGACGGATGGCTCGGCTCGGCCTCGGGAGGTGGGATAATAGCTTCTGCATCGACGACTTGGGAGGCCCCGAAAGTTACGGTTTCAGGGACAGGAACATGAACCTCAGGCCGGACCTCTTCAGGAGCAGGAGCCTCAGATCGATCCTCTCAGGAACCGGGGCGATCGAAATAGGATCAGAATCCATCACTTCCTCGGAAGAAGAGGGGAGCCATTCCTTAAACTCCTCTTCTGAGATTTCCCCCTTGCAGAAGCGGATGGCCGCATGGATATGCCCCATATCAAGGCTGGGCAGTACCATCGGAATAATTTCAGCACAATCACCGACCCCTTCGAGACGGATGGATTCCCTCTCGACCTCCAACTCAAGTTCTCTTCTTCTAAGCTCGGCACGGGCCCGTTCCAATTCCTCGTCTTTGGCCCTCAGCTTGGATTCAACACTACGCACTTCCACCTGCAGGATCCTGTTATCAGCCTGGGCAGCCTCCAAGTCCTTCTTGGCGGCCTCAGCATTTTTCCTCTCTAAAGAGGCAGCAGCCCGAAGAGCTTTGTTTGTTGTATGAGCCTCAACAGCAGCCAGCTCCAGATTTTTTATGTTCTCTTCCTTGCGAGCCAGCTCGGCTTCCATTTCAGAAAGTCGGTTCTGAAGCCTCTGGGCTTGGCCACCCTCGGACAGAAGGCTCAGGAGAAGATCCTTATTCTTGGCTGTAAGGTAGGTCGCCTGCCAAAAAGAAACAGAGAATTAGAAATCAAACTAAGTTATGAACTCAAGGCGGAGATAAGAGAAGAAAAATAACTACATTTGCCATCTGAGAACACAACAAGGTAACCACATCCTCGGGAGAGAGATCTTCGTATCTCGGAATTTTGGCCGGAGGAACCGCCTCGGCCAGCTCATTCATGGCCGGCACCAGATGAGAAGTGGCCTCCCGAATGTCCTGACCAAGGTCGTCTACGCCAAGAATCACGACGCCTTTCTGTTTTTTAGAGGAACCCTCCGACACTTTTTTCTCTTTCCGGACGGGCTGCCTCTTGCTCAGGACCCGTTCCTCCTCCGCCTCCCGGACCAACTCGGATTCCTCCGCCTCCCGGACCAGCTCGGATTCCTCCGCCCCGAATTGACGCTTCCTTTTTCTAGTATGTTTTGACGGGCTGGAAGTTCGGGCGGAAACTATTGGCGATACCCTGGAAGGTGAAGATAAGCTTTGGATAGCCAACGGGGCCGCTTCTTCAGTCACTCATCTGGCCTCAGCAGTCAATGGCCGTCTCCGAGAGGATCCGGCCCCAATCTGGCAGGTTTTCTTTGTCGCACCAGCCAATTGATCAATATACTTTGGCCTTTTCGACATACCTACAAGACAAGAATGCTGGTCAGACCAGGATTTGCGCAAATTCAAAACTATCACCATGCTAAGCAAACAAAGGGGTATGTTAGAGGGTTAGTGAAGCCTACCTATCCGCCCCTGGACATTCGGAGGAGCGATCCGAATCAGGCCCGACTCGACAAAGGCCGTATCATTGACCAACTGCTTCCAATGGTCGGCATAATTCCGAGCCCAGCGCACCCGCCCCCGGACCTGATGGGAGACCTTGAGAGCATCCCTCCAACAAGCTGAGAGGAGCTAAAGAAGTTAGGATCTAAAGCATAAAAGCTAAGGGCATGAACACTAAGGGTTAGACTTCTGACCTTCCGCTCTGAAAATATCCGGAACCGAAACATCCTCTACAATGATCGCAGAACCCATCCTTAGTCTCCGGTGGCCCAGAACCAAAGATCTTTGAAGTTTTTGTTGGAATCAGGGAGTTTGCGGACGACGTTAGACGAGTCGGCGTAAGCAGAAAGATACTACCAGCCATGATATGCTTTGGGGTTGGCCTTCAACCGATATAATCTCGTCACCTCTTCCAGGGAAGGTTCCCCAAGCCCCGCCCGGTGCCAGACCACATGTAAGCCGGCCAAAATCCTCCAACTATTCAGGCTCAGTTGACAGGGGGCGATCTCCATCTCGGCAAGCATCCAGGCGAAATAGCGTTGCATTGGCAGCCGAAGTCCGCACTCAAAGAAAGCCGGAAGAAGTGCCACTGAGCCCTTATCAGGTTGACTAGCACGATCCATAGGATCGGGGACTTCAAGGCGATATCTATCGGGATATCAGATCGCTGCCGGAGCAGTGCTAGGTCATCTTCAGTTATTTTTTATGGACGATCCATATCCAAAGACGAGCAGTCGAAATCACCGGGCTCTGGGTCCTTTCGAGGTACTATCTGATGGTAAGAATCTTGTTCAATTTCAGAGGGGGTGGGGGTAGTGTCAAGGTCCTCTATGCTTGGAGCCACCGAACTCGAGGAGAGCTCTTCAACAGGGGTCGAAGGTCTAGCAGGGTTTGCAGAGGAATACCTGTTGTCAGACATCCCTGACATCCGAGAAATAAAGAGGGATGGAAAGTCAGTCTATAGCTAAATTCTAAAAACGACCAGGGATTCCGGGAAGGCTAAACATGTGGGTTCTAAATGCCCTAGACAATATTAAACAAGCCATAAATCTCTCCCTAGCAGCACAAAACCAAAAGCAAAAAAAAAAAAAGGGGGGGGGGGGGGAGGCGAAAAGAAAGGAACAAAAGGGAGCAGGATTCGCAACACATAAAAAAAAAACAAAAGCCAGAAGGTCGTTCAGAAGACTTACTTGTTTCCTTTCAGAAGGATTGAGGATTGCTCGGAGCGGTCTGGTCGTTCTGAAGATTCACTGGTCGCAGCTAAAAAGGAAGAGTTCTCGTGGTTGGAAAGATCGAAGAATTCGCGAAAGAAGGCAACAGAGTTTTCTCCGTTTTGTTATAGTCTGAACGGTGCACTTGGGGCCGTTGGATCAAATGAGGGCGTCAGATGTACGCCGCGTGTCATCTTTAAAATGATCTTTCAAGATTAGATGGACGGCTGAGATTGGACGCCTTTTTTAACTGACCATAAACGGTCGGATTGTTTTGCTTTTGGCGGGAGATCGACGGATGGTTGACAAGTGGCAAGCTCCCGTTGAACCCTAGAAGTGATTTGATGGACATTTAAATGGATGTGACGGTTGCGCGTCTCGAGGGGCAAAATTTCAAAAGGGCAATAAGGGAATTTCACCTCGGTAGGAAGAAAGTCAGGCCGAGCACCTGAATCAGACCGATCAAGATAAAAATATAGGCCGACAAAAATTTCTCCCTGAGAAGATCGGCTATGAGTTCATCCGCCACACCATTCTTGTGTAGTTCCCGGCACCAACTCGTATAACTCGTTGAAACCGAGAACTAGGGGACATATGTTGATGGTATTTTCAGATCCTATGTTAGTTAAGGAATACGCCATGGGTAGGAGGGTAAATTTCCTTCTTGGTCAAAAACATTAAAAAGCCGACCCGACCACATGAGTGAGGGCCCGAGCACTTGATGGTAGGTGACCGACCACTTTGGTTCGGATTACCGAGCATTATCAGATCGGTGACAACATTCTCAGTTCAAAGGACTATCATGACCGACCTCATGAAAACCGACCGGATAACGAGGCGTGTTCAGGAAGGTAGAGCATCCTATTTTCTCGGATAAGGTGACAAATTATCCTACTTTCACGGGGAGAACTGATAAAATCAATATCTTAAAGGAGTAAAGATAGTTTGAAATTAGGAATCCTTGTGGAAGAATGAGATTGACTCAACTGGGAACCCTTGTAAAAGAATGAATCTGATTTCTGTATTATTATAAATAGAATGGTAGAGTATGTGTAATGGGCATCAGAATCAAGAGGTAGATCACTACGATCAAGCTTGTAAACATAAGAGATATCAGAGAAGTATATCTCAGTAATAAAAATATCATTATGTTCGTGTCCGTGGACGTAGGTTGGACCTGATCCGCTGAACCACGTTAAATCTCCTTGTTGATTGGTGTGTTTATCTCTCTTTTGCTAAATTTGCTTTTGGTTCCCCCTTAACCGAACAAATTCACTATTGAGGGAAGATTGTCTCGGAATAATATTCACATATTACCCTGAGACCAAAATCCGCCGTCAACAATATATAATAAAAGCTTAATAAGATAATAATTAAAATAACATCAAATAATTTATATAAACATCCCACTCAATGAAAGAATAATTTTTCAGTAATATATAATCATGGTAGAAGGGTATAAATGACATTGTATGGAAATTGCATACGATGGATCCACTTGGGGACATCAATATTAACTAACCCGACAGATCAAAGATGCCGGCGTCAGAAAATATCAAGTTTACCAAGAACAGTTCCACGTGTAAATAGATTATGGGAGCCGATATTCTGGATATGGCTTTCCTCTCAAAAATATCAAATTCCTGTTTTTTCCTCAAAATATCATTTTCCAGACTTTTCGCCCAAATTATAACCCTCAGTTTTATAAATAATAATAATTAAAAAAGTAAGAAACCATTTTAATTTTTTAGTTAAATTTGTGTATATAATGTCATTCTCCTTATCTCGTACATTAACTGAATAAAAATACTAATAATAACTAAAACCATCCGTTAAAACACATATATGTGATAATTTAAAATTTTATTAAAATATTTTTTATAAATTAATGAAATATCTGATTTATTAATAAAATAATTTTGATTTGTCATTGCTGAAATAAAAAATATCTGTCATTTTTTATAAAAATCAAAATTTACCCCATTAAATCAAAATTTTAATTTCACCACTGTTAGTAAAATATTACCCGAGGGAGGACACATTTTTTAAACTAGTCACTCATATTCTTCCCAACACACATCTTATTATTATTTTTAAATATATATATATATATATATATATATATATATATATATATATATATATATTTTCCTTATATATTGTAATTTTATCCTATCAAAATCTTAATTAAATGTAAGCTTTCACCGCCAGAGAAGTGTTATAATAACTCTATAATTAATATGCATTATGATCCTAAAAATTGTTCATTAAGCACTGCAAAATAATAAAAATTATTATAAAATAATTTGCGTGTTGTCTAACAAGGGGTGTGATTTGGTGGTGTATGGTTTATGATCTCACATTGAGGTCATGAGTTCGAATCTAGAGAGTTTCTTGTAAG
The DNA here is from genome assembly GCA_019454045.1 of Zanthoxylum bungeanum. NCBI lineage: Eukaryota > Viridiplantae > Streptophyta > Magnoliopsida > Sapindales > Rutaceae > Zanthoxylum > Zanthoxylum bungeanum. Next base: position 26,933 of record SKCR01041669.1, read on the forward strand.
AATCTAAAACAGCCGATGATTTTTCTTAATCTGCTTAAGTCCGAAGAGATGATTTGACGACAAGATTTTCAACTATTAAAAAAAAAAAAATATAGATGTTGTCTCAACAACTGTGATTTGTCCGATACACAAAATTTCAAATATGGTTAAATAAATTATAAATATAATAGTGCAATAGATAAGCCCATTATGAGTTTCAAAATCAGTGGGTTCGAACTTTATAACCCGACTATATAATAGCTGTATGAATTAAAAGCCACGTTTAATTTTTTATTTATTTTTTTATGAGAGATTATTTTCAGGATTTAAATACCTAATCAAAAAGATAATAAATTAATATTTGATTATCACATTAGACTAAAACCTTTTCACTATGGGTGACCAAACTAAAACCATATTCATTTATCTAGATGATCTGATTCAACTTTAAAATTTTTATGGTGGCACATAAGAGAGAGAACAAGAAATGGAAATTGCCAATAATGTAAATGTCAAAGAAAACAACAATTTTACATTTAGAATGGAAATCCTAAATCCCAACAAGAGTTGATATATACTCACCATAACAACTTAACATAGAGTACCGATACTTGCCAACGTTGCTTTTCCGTAGAATCTATCTGTTGTGATATTTTATATCGTACCGTAAATGTACAGTGTCAAGTTTTAAAATAAATGAGTTTAGAGTGTCGAACCCACATAGATTGTGTTAACTCGCACTAAGTACTACAATTGATAATCCTAACTTTATTTAGAAGATAAATAATAAAGATTTTATTAAAGGAATAAAATATAAAATAATTATATAGGATGAACCAATACGATAGAGACTTTGGAGTCTGATTTCATCTAGCTATCCCTTATGTATTTGTCATGCCAATTAACTTGTTCAGTTGTATTGTTTATAAGTCAAGAATCCTCAAGTATTCACTTCATCTCTCGAGTAACAGTGAAAATATTATAAATTACAGATTCCGATATCTCTATAAAAATCTAGTAATTAACAACTCATTATGTCTTGTGACTCCATGTTAACGACTTCAAAGGCACTATAGATTCTCTCGAATTCTATGAAATCCTAGGTCATATTCTCTAGATCTTATTCAAAATCCCATCTCTCGAGTGATAAATTCTAAACATTCACCATCTTAATTTATGGCCAGCAAATAAGAAGCATTAAACTCAAAAGAATATAAATAAACTGAATAAAACTTCATAACAAAATTAACAAACAATACAAAGGTTCAAGCATCGGTTACATCATTCTCCAGAATTAAAGAGTTAGTTCATGACTAAAAATAAAAACAATAAGAACAAAGTCATGAATCTAATGGAAATCATTAGAGTTCTAAGAAAGAAACAAGAAGATAAAACCAGAATTGAATCTCTTCGTCTTCGGACGTTACCGCCTTCGTCTCCTCTTGTTGCTCTTTAATCATCCTCCTTGGATCTCTAAAAATATGTGTTTTTGTGTTTTTTTGCTGTGTATTAGCCTTTTCTCTTTGCTTTGGACGAATTTATCTATTTATAATAGAGGCTTGGGGTCATTGAGCATTTAAAAACCCTAAAAATTATGTTTCTAGTCGCTGCGGGGCATCGGAAAGTGAGCGCCGTGGCGCCCAAACCTCTAGAATTTGTATTGTTATTTCGCGATGGCGCGTCGCTATGCGCAGCAAGGGCGCGTCGCGACGCGCGTCAGTCTCCCAAGATTTATGTGTTCTGCAATTATGCTCTTCCCGCATGCTTCCGATGCTTCCGTATGGTCCTAAAACACATATAAATGCCCCAAGATCCATGTATTAACGCTTCCTACAAATAAAACATAAAAGAACTACAAAATACATTAAATGATACATAATTTAACAAAATAATAAGCTACGAATGCAGGAATAAGAGGGTATAAACCTCACTTATCAAACACCCCCAAACTTAAGATTTTACTAGTCCCGAGCAAAAGACAAAATAAAAACTAATTAAATAAAATTAACTAGGCCACTTTCGTAGGGATCACGATTGCATTTAGCGTATGCAACAAGCCTTTAAACCCCTATGGACCCTAGTGGACGAGTTATAGTCTCGTGAGGGCTTACAGTGACGACACCCACAAATGTCATTCACACACATGCAATCATGCAAAAATATAAAAAAATAAATAAAATAATCCCGATAGTTATGCATATTATTGTCCTCAAAGAATGCTAATCAATGAAATAAGAGAACCTTCAAAGTACTCAACTGCGACCCAAATCCAAATTCTTGAATAAACCATCTAAGCCAGACTCACAGTGTGTGTGTGTAAAGGTTTGTTCACAACTCGACTCATAAGTAAGCCAACTCAATGATTTCATCTCAAAAATTGAGATCCGATGGGTCAAACCAACCTAGATATCTCAAATTAACTCTGTAATTGTTGTTCTTTGCTCCGTATGGTATGGTATGGTATGGTATGGTATGGTATGATATCTACTTTTTTTTTTCAACACACCTACCATTTAAGGTAGCATTTCTCCTTATGGTGGTCCTAACAATCACCCATGGGTAGCTTCACGCTTATCAGTTATAGGTGGTTTCATTTTTTTTCATACCATACATCATAATAATAACATATTGAGATAGATATCTAAGCAAACAGTCATTCATCGGCAAACAATTTCTTCAACTAGTCACTTTGCCAACTACTTAGGTTGTTTCTGCTAAAAACCTATTATTAAGTGCTTATGAGTCTAACCTAGATCATCTACTCAAGGCATCAGATAAAAATCAATTGAGACTTATCGTTTCTAAAGTTTCATTTAAAGCAAACAAATTCATCATTAGACTATGCTTTACTATCAAGGAAGAGAAATGATTTTTTTTAACTAGCAGGAACTATCACTATATACACACACCCCAAACTTAAAACTTGTATTGTCCTCAATGAAAGATAAACAGAAAGAAACAAAATTAAAGAACAACACTACCGTGCATGGGGTTGATCATGCTCCTGCTGGTTAGAATTTGGTTGCGCAGGTGACCGGCGTAATCACACACGTATGACGCAAGCGTACATATCGTTCAAGTAGTATAAAAAGTATCGATCCCACGAGGACTTAGTACCTAATCTATTAATTTTATGAGGTCAAGTGATTACTAGTATCTTGTTTGATTGATTTAAAATGATGACGATTCTAAATTTAAAACAAGTAAATTAAATTGCGTGAAAGTAGATTAATGAAAATTCAAATTATAAAACTATCTAGGGTTGTGAATTCTTCCAATATTATTTAAAGATGAAGTGGTTATATTATAGTTGGGTAAAATATTGATTTATTAATCTGGAACATTAATTTATGTAAAAGCCTCTTCCGATGGTCAATTACAAATACCTAGTTTAATCCAATTGAACCATATGCCTATGTCAACCAAATTACCTAGATTCATTAAGATTAAGTTCCAATTATGGCTACCCGCGCCTAACAGGTATATTCTTATCCTGTAAGGAAATCTATTTAAGGGTTATCTATCCTCAAGGAAGATCGTGGGTTATTGAGTCTAAGGTTTTAAACTTAAAATCTCTATGTCCAGTTCATTTTAAATTTACCTAGTCAATTTTATTAGTGGCCAGTTAATAAAAAGCATTAAGATTATGACTCAATAAATAAACCTTTTAATTACCCAAACTATAATCTAACCCCTTTTAAACCGGTGATATTAGTTTTTATCACAACCCTAGATTTTTAACTTAGTTACAACACATAGCTAAAGCTGATAAAAACTTAAAATTCATAAAGTGAAATTGCTGAAAAATAATTGTAGAATAATAAATTGCAATAAAAAGAAATGTTAAGGTAAAATGAATTAACTTCTACTATTTACTATTTAGATATCTCCCATAAAATAATATATATACTTGTGATATTTTTGCCAACCAGCCATATAGGCGGTAACCTGATTAAGTCAAATTAAAAATAAACCAGCCATAAGGCAGAACAAAATTAAACCAACAGTCCAGTATGGCGGTATCCTCATTAAGTCAGGTTTAACCAGATTAAACAGAATTAAACCAACCGTCCAGTATGTCGGTATCCTCATTAAGTCAGGTTTTAAATAGTTTATATATTATATTTTAAGGGAGATAAATCTAAATAGCAATAGTAAAAGAATTACCTTTTTACCTCAGCATGGAGAAGTTACCTCCTCATGGATGAATAGTAAAAATATATAAGTTTAAGAAGGAAAAGTACTATTTATAGAAGAAAGTTACTACTACAAAACGTAATTACAACTGAATATACAAAGAAACTAAGAAGAGAACTCCCAATTTATATAAGAGATTTGAGAGGAAGTGGTACATTTGAAACTGAAATTTGAAGCTGAATTTATAGGCCCCGGTAGACCTTGGGCGTCGCGACGCCAAGGGCTTTGGCGTCGCTACGCGATGACGTGGCGCAACCTTATTGGTTGCTCGGCATCTCACCGGACACGTGGCAGGGCGGCTGAAAATTTCGGCTCGTTGAATTTTTGACACGTGGCAAGGCGGCTGGCTGAAGTCGGCTCGTTGAATTTTTGACACGTGGCATGCGGCGCACGTTAGCAGATCGCTTGTGATGATGACACGTGGCACGTCGCACGTTAGCAAAGTCAAACTTCTCAAACTCTGACTTGTGGACCCGGTGCACGTTAGCAGCAGCTTGGTGCACGTTAGCCGTCGCGACGCGAAAAATTACAAAAATGCCCTTTTTGCCAATTTTCACAGTTTTGCTCCAAATCACCTCCATAATGTCCTGAAACTTTATTTATCTACAAAATAACACAAAACACATCAAAATATTCACAAAACTCAAGAAACTATACAAAATATTAAGTTAAATGAATGGAAAATAGTGATACATTTACCACTCATCACACCCCCAAACTTAACATTTTGCTAGTCCTCGAGCAAAATAAAATAACACAATAAAATTAACTAAGCCACTTTCGTAGGGATCATGGTTGCATTTAGCATATGCAACAAGCCTTTAAACCCCTAGGTGTCCCTAGTGGACGAGTTGTAGTCTCGTGAGGGTTTACAGTAATGATACCCACAAATATTTTATAAAAGTAAAAAGAAAGTAAAACTAATGCACACAAAAGCAAAAAGACAAGAGAAAAGAGAATAAAGAAGTTAGTGACTAATCAGGTGAAACTTCTACTCCAAGTTTACTAGTTGTTTTGTTTCTTTCTAAATTACTGAATAAGTAAATTCTCCGATTATTTTTACCATTCTTCATATACACAGCCAACAAAATATTAAACAACTCATTTTTGCCCACAACAGTCATAAGTGCAGTTGATAAGAGAGTAATATTTTTGTCCTAAAGTTTTATCAGAATTCACACCATTTTGCAGAAATGGAATAATTTTTCTGATTTTTTCTTTGATTTTTTCTCTATTTTTTATTTATATACAATATCTTCCATCTATGTAGCGAGTGTTAGGTCGGTGACTCCCAAACCAGTTGGCTTTAGGGCACCAGGTGTTAAGATACCCCTACGGACTTAATTACTCAGACTTCAGGTATATATATATTTTTTCTGTCATCTTTTTGATCCATGTAGCGAGCTTTGGGCCAATGACTCCTAAACCAGTTGGTTTTAGGGCACTAGGTGTTAAAACACCCTTACAGACTTAATAACTCGGATCTCATATTTTTTTTTATTCCATCACTTTTTGAGATGCTTCCTCCAAATGAACTAGAGCACTGGATATTACCAACTTTTCAATTTTAGCTCATGTCTGTATGTTACTATGTATGTTGATAATATCTGTGAATTGAGTATATGGAGATCCATTTTAGTCAGTTTAATGGAGAATTTACAAATTAAATAATTCAAAAGGAAATAAACAAAAATTAACTTGTTTCGAAAAATGGGTTGAAATACGTATCAGGAGTGAGAATTCCTTACACAGCTATTTCTTACCAATTTCATATTTTTAGTCAACATAAAAACAAAACCATAAACATAAGGAAATAACTTCTACTGGTCATATAACTATGGTTCACATGTGGGTTTTAGGAGTGTAAACCAAGGCTCTCGTTGACGAAGGATTGTTCACAACTAGGACTCCCCACTCAAGAGTTCAAGCGACCAAGTGAAAGCACCTTTTTTTATACCTTATGGTACGTGCCAACGAGTTATGGTGTGTGAATAACTGTCGAATGGAATTTACGTTGTAGATTCCCCAGAGGGAGGGTGGAGCGAGGCTCTCTTAAGTACCCAAGCCTCTCAGGCTCTTATCGCTTGGTGACAGGAATAAACAACGAGTCCTCCAAACTAGTCTATCACAACAAGCTACATGTGAATGATTATTTAGGTGCCTTCACAGCTTTTCCTTATAGAGAGGTAGTGAGTGAAGGAAGACACCAAACCATCTCCTAGCTTTAAATATGCCTTTGTTTTTGAAAAATTTTTAATTAATTTTTTTTTTGGTATTTTTCGAAAAATTTTGGACTAAAATAAAAATAAAAATAAAAATAAGATACTATTAACTATTCCCCACCCCCAAACCTAAATGAGACATTGTCCCCAATGTCTTAAACAATAGAAGAAGAGTTTAGAAGATAGTACCTGGTTAGCTGAAATTCTACAGGAAAATTAAAGGTTAAGATCCAGATTAATCCGACGCCTCTTACCACGATCATCCTCGGACCAATTTATCTTTGAAAGGATAGGGTCAACTCGTGGTTCATAGGCTATAAGTTGGTCAATTAGATCCGGAGCAGTTCTGGCAGTAAAGAGTAGTTCTTTCAAAAGTTTTGACACAAACCCATTTCTCCGGGCATCATCAAGAAACACACAAAGAAAATCATAAAATCCATCAACGTTAAACAGCCCAATTGGTTTCTGGTGTATGTTCAGGTTCGCCCAAGATAGTACTATAAAAATTTCCTCCAATGTACCCAAGCCACCTGGTAAAGCAATAAAAGCATCAGAACGGTTAATCATTTCTACCAGTCGTTCAGACATACCTGGCACGATCCGTTCCTCTCTGTTTGATGATTCAATAAGATTTGCTTCTGCCAAGGGTTTTGGGATGATTCCAAAAACATGACTGCGTCCTTCCCTTACGGCCTTTGAAACGATCCCCATTAGTCCAAGATTGCCTCCGCCATATACTAAGTGTATATTTCTTGCAGCTAAGACTCGACCCAATTCTTGTGCTGCTTCTACGTATTGTGGTTTAGTACCAACACTACTACCGCAAAAAACACAAATGTTTTCAACTCGTCTTCTTGAAGTGGCTTCCATGTTTTAATCTGGATGTCTTCAAAAGTGCAATGATAAGTTGAATTTATAATACCTGAAAAGGGTGAGTAAAAATAGCACAAGTATCTTCCAAATGACGATTTATTAGTTAAATAGTAAAATAAATCGTGATAATAAAAAAGAAATATGGATCCTGTCGGAGAAAATAAAAGAAAACAACAAAACAAATCACATTTATTAGGAAAATTCAAAGATATTTAATATGTACGAGAATTTACAGCTTGATTAACGTCTATGCGTCAGTGACAAGCTTCCCATCCAATTTTCTTATAAATTGGCAAATAGGGTCTTTTTGAGTCAGATTCCCAATACTTAACTGCTGTCTTTCTTTTTGGAATTGTGTGTGTAACTTGTGAATGACTATATGAACATATCCACTGGGATGCGTCTCAAGAGTCGAAGATATATCATCTACAGACTCCTTACTCAAGCCATCCCTAATGAATTTAATTTTATCTTCACGATTATCAGACACCATTCCTAAAGAACGACAACGAGTATTGCAATTCCAACGCGCACATTTGTAACAAACACCCATTTGTTTAGCTCTACGTTTCTTTGCATAGGTGCTTCTTCCAAAACCAGGTAAATAAGAACTACAAGTCTCTGAATACTCACCTGCTAGACGGACTTGTGCTTCGATGACCCAACAAATATCAGTAGGAATACCTTTGATCATCAGTAGTCTCATTCGTTCCAAGCGAGCTTTGTAAACTTTCATCAGAGATTTTTGAGGGAGAGAAGGAAATTGCTTGCGAATACTTGCGAGAGCTTCTTCCATCTTGAAATGTCTTAATCTGCAAAAACTAAACACACAAAATTAAATCATACCAAATCACAATATATACACAAATTGCATGGGTTGCCTCCATGCGAGCGCTAAGTTTTAGAGTCGTCAGCTAGACTTGACTTTTCATTCATTGGGCTGGATCTGAAAGTGTAACACTCTCTTTTTATCGCTCCAACAGTTCTCCCCAGTAGTGCTTCACACGCTGAATGTTAACTTTGAATGTATTGTTGGTGTTGGGATCCAGTAACTCAATAGCTCCATATGTTAAAACCTGAGTGATCACAAATGGACCTGACCACCTTGATTTCAACTTTCCAGGGAAAAGTTTCAACCTCGAGTAGTACAACAACACCTGTTGCCTTGATTTCAATTGTCTGTGCATTATTTTTATGTCATGCCATTTCTTGGTCTTTTCCTTGTAAAATTTGGCATTCTCATAAGCTTGTAGGCGAAATTCCTCCAATTCATTGAGTTAGTGAAGTCTTTTCTTTCCTGCAGCTTGTGGATCAAAATTCAACTTCTTCAGTGCCCAGTATGCCTTATGTTCAAGCTCAACTGGCAGATGGCATGCTTTCCCAAACACCAATCGATATGGGGACATACCAATAGGTGTCGTGTAAGCTGTACGGTAGGCCCATAATGCATCATCTAGTTTTGTTGACCAGTCCATCCTTGTTGATCCAACAATTCTCTCTAAGATTCTTTTGATTTCTCTGTTTGAAACTTCAACTTGCCCATTTGACTGTGGATGGTAGGCTGTGGCAACCTTGTGCGTAACTCTGTATTTGGATAGAAGTGTATCAAAATATATGTTGCAGAAATGAGAGCCACCATCATTGATAATTGCCCGAGGTGTTCCGAAGCGAGTGAAAATATTCTTTTTCAAGAATTTGATCACCACTTTTGAATCATTGGATGGTAGTGCAATTGCTTCAACCCATTTTGAGACGTAGTCTACAGCAACCAAGATGTACAGGTTTCCGAATGATGGAACAAAGGGTCCCATGAAATCAATTCCCCACATATCGAATATCTCCACTTCTAGAATATTTTGCAATGGTCCTTCATTTCTTCTCGAAATATTCCCCATTCTCTGACATCTGTCATATTGAAGAACAAACAAGTGAGCATCTTTAAAAAGAGTGGGCCAGAACAAACCTGATTGAAGGACTTTAGCTGCAGTTTTATTCTCGCTGAAGTGTCCGCCGTATGGTGATGAATGACAGTGCTGCAAAACACTGTTGACCTCTTCTTGTGGAACACATCGTCTCAGTAATTGATCAGCACATCGTTTGAACATGTACGGCTCATCCCAAACATAATGTTTGACTTCTTTGAAGAATTTCTTCCGTTGCTGAGTTGTCCATTCCAACGGCCATTTTCCTGATACTATGTAGTTGACATAGTCAGCATACCAATGGACTTCCTGTAGGGTTTTTAGGGGCTAAATCCGGTAACGCAGCGGAAGCGGTGAAAAATCGTATTTTCCGATTTCAAAACTTTTTCTCGGATTAATTAAATAAAAATATTTATTTAATATTCCAATAATCAAATTATGAAATAAAATTCAATAAATCATATTTAAGTGAATTTACTAAATTACCCTTACTTGGTATTTTTGTCCATTTTAATCCGAAATTGATCAAATCAGTTTTGAATGATTCTAAATCATTTCTAAGATGAACTTAGCATGTTCAAAACATCAAAGCACCAAAACAACCAAAATCCCCAAATTCTATTCATTTGGCCGAATGCATTCATTAGTGGGCATTTTGTCCATTTGGTCATTTCATGTCCTAAAACACATCAAGATGTAATCAGATCAACATGAAACTTTATATGCATCTTATACACATCCAAATACACAACATATATGAAAAGCCCCAAATTTGGAATTGGTCATGAACCCTAATTTTTCAATTTCATCAAATTGGACAAATTAGACCAAATAGTTTAAATCAATTACTTTAATCATCATTCTTCCATCCAATCCAAGTCTCAACACAATGAAAAAACTCAAGATCAAATCTAGGTCATTTAAGAGTGGGTCAATAACTCTAGATTAGCAACATGGTTTCCAAAACCTTAAAAGAAAGCTTACAACTACAATAGTCACAATCTTCTTTCATCACACATGCTCAACACTTCAATCAAAACTTCCATCAACAAAAACACAAAGAATAAAAAAAGAAATAACCTAAGAACATCATATGTTAAAGCCTAGATCCTAAGGAATATTTTCCTTACTAATAGTAAGTTGAAGAAACTTACTAAAATCCAAGCTTTCTTGATTTTTCCTTTCTTTTCACAAGCTTTCTCTTTGTTTCTTCAATGGAGTTTTTCTTTGTAAAGTGTATTAGGTTAAGAATAAAATGATTTGAAAAACAATATATACTTGTATCAATTATGCCTTGGCCGAAAATCACCTAGCCAAATACAAATCTTGTAATTTCATTTTCATTTCACTTTAATTTAGTCAACTTGGTTAAATATCTAAAAACCACTTTATTAGATATTTTAATTAAGTCAACAAAGACAACTAATATCATTTACATCAAATATCCTAATGTAAGATATTTATATTTTAATTAATTTAATCATTTAATAATTAATTAATTAATCAAATACAAATATATTAAATATATGTATAATATTTACATTAAATATCAAAAACATATATTCATTTAGGATATAAGTCAAATATCTCATTTTGACTATTAATTAATGTGTATTTTAATTAATCAAGTATTAAATGTAAATACACAATAATTAGGTAAATGACTATCGGGTCCCTTTAGCACGTATTTTGCGTTTAACCTTTAAACGACTTTATAAATAATCAATATTATTTATTAATATTGCTCTAGTGCTCTACGAGTATGTTTCATTATTGAGACTCTCTAAATTCATGTATATCGTCATGAAATCTAATTTCGTGTCCATAATCTATCCACCCGTAGATTATGACGATCACGAATAATCTTGCTGAACCATACAGGTCGAGGTCATGACAAATGTATAATTCCTCCGTCACAAGTATCCGGATAAATCCCAGAGATATAGATGTAAACGTCAAATCTCTACGGGGATTATCCAGTCGACTATTCCATTAGCAATCTCTAAAAATGTTTAGAACTAGCTTCTAAACTTTACCACGGGCCCATGGTTTTATCTGATTTCTAATCATATGGACTACCTATGCTCTGGTACATAGAACTGACGGATCCTATCTTGATACACGTAGGACACCATGAGGATCTATCTACACCCAATGAATAGGCGGATGTCTGATCTAAATAGATCGGTGGTGACTGTCCTGTCATAAGTGTAGAAGATGTCTCATGTGCCCACAATGACATCTCAAGTCTAAGAATCACAAGTGCTACTCAACCCGAGAGATTCTTATTGACGCTGGTGTACCATCCATAAGAATCTTCGGTGAGTCTTCAGTGTTTATCCGCTCTATAAACACCTACACGTCTATACTAGTCTCCAAGACTAATGGTTCATTGAGAAACCATTGGAATCATATATTCCAGTATACGACATGTACCGGTCTCAACAGGTTTACTTTACTGACCAAGTAGTGTAAACCTTGACCAGGAACTGTCTGAGAATGACAACATCATGATATTACTCAATGTCAGTTGCGACGCTTTTGCAACAGTACCATGACTATCATTCTAAGGTCCATACGTCTTTACCATATAAAAAGATAGATTATATTATAGAAACTGCATATATTATTCATAATAATAATGTTTTACAGAAGTATTCAAAAGAAATACAACCGGGAATTGGCACTCTGAGCACCAACCCCAACACTTCCTGCTATTTTATGGCAAACAGTTGTTCATCTGGAAAAGTTTCTTTGATTGATAGTTCTTTGCCAGCTGTTCTCCATTCTCGAGCCTTGATAGATGATCTGCCACTTGGTTTTCTGTCCTTTCCTGTCTCTGATCTCCACATCGAATTCTTGTAGAAGAAGTATCCAACGGATCGATCTGGGTTTGGCATCTTTCTTTGTGATCAGGTATTTAATTGCTGAATGATCTGTGTAGACCACCACTTTGGGACCCAACAGATAAGAGCGGAATTTGTCAAAGCGAACACAACTGCAAGCAACTCCTTTTCAGTGGTTGTGTAGTTGAGTTGAGCTTCATTCAAGTTCTGCTGGAGTAGTAATGGTGTGTGGAATATATTTGCCTTGCGTGTCCCAAAACTGCACCTAAAACAAAATCACTAGCATCACACATTACCTCAAATGGAAAGGTCCAATCTGGTGTACTATGATGGGGGCAGAAACCAGCTTATGTTTTAAGATCTCAAAAGCTTCCTGTCATTCTTTGGTGAAGTTGAAAAGACACATCTTTTTCCAGAAGATTGCAAAGAGGTTTTGCAATTTTGGAAAAGTCTTTGATAAATCTCCTGTAAAAACCTGCATGTCCAAGAAAACTCCGAATTCCTTTGACTAATGTGGTGGAGGTAGTTTTTCAATTGTCTCTATCTTTGCTTTGTCTACCTCAATTCCCTTTTGTGAGATCCGGTGTCCAAGAACTATGCCTTCCTGCACCATAAATAGGCATTTCTCCCAGTTGAGTATTAGTTTGTATCGTCACACTTTTTAATACATGTTCCAAATTTTGCAAACAATGGTCAAAAGAATCTCCAAACACAGAATAAGAAATCCATGAAAACCTCCATACTCTACTCCAGCATGTCTGAGAAAATGGCCATCATACAACGCTGAAATGTGGCATGGCATTACATAATCCAAAATGGCACTCATGTGGAAAGAAAAAGTACCATATGATGTATATGTGTAAAGTGGTTTTCTCCTGATTTCTGGGGCGATAGCAATCTGATTGTACCCTGAATATCCATCCAGAAAGCAATAAAACTCATGTGTCCGCCAATTTTTCCAGCATCTGATCAATGAATGGCAGCGGAAAATGATCATTCCTCGTGGATTTGTTCAGCTTCCTTTAGTCCATTCATACTCTCCATCCAATCACCGTTTTTGTTGGGATTAGCTCATTCTTTTCATTGGTAACCACATTAATTCCTCCTTTCTTCGGCACACACTGCATAGGACTCACCCAACTACTGTCTGAGAGGGGGTAAATGAGCCAGCATCCACCATTTGATGATTTCTTTCTTCAAGACTTCCTTCATGATTGGATTGAGTCTCGTTGATGTTCCACTGTGGTGTTTGTACTCATCATTCATCAGGATCTTGTGCATGCAGAATGATGGACTAATGCCTCGAATATCTGCTATAGTCCAGCTAATGGTTTTCTTGTGCTCTCGTAACACTCTCACTATTTTTTCTTCATGCTCCAATGTTAGCGAAGATGATGAATACTAACAGGTAATCAGAAGATTTTCCAAGAAATGCATACCTGAGATGACTCGGAAGTAACTTCATCTCCAACTGTGTGGTTCTTCAATCGAAGGCTTGATCCGGTCTTTCTTCGGTAGTTCCAAACTTTCAATTGGTTGTGTCACTTTGAAACGATATGGCTTGTAAAGATAGTTGATACATTCCAGAATTTCAGAATCTAATTCAGTGTGAGTCATGTTGGTGATGCAAGCTTCAAGTTTTTCCGTGGGAATTGTATCAGTATCATGAATGATACTATCAACAGCATCAATTCTGAAACATTCCTCATATTTTTCTTCACTCGGGAATTTCATAGCTTTGAAAACATTAAAGGTAACTTCTTGGTCCTGAACTTTCATGGTTAGTTCTCCTTTTTGTACATCAATCACAGTTCGACCTGTTGCTAAGAATGGTCTCCCAAGGATGATTGGCACATCTTTGTCTTTATCCATGTCAAGGATAATGAAGTCTGCTGGAAGAATGAGTTTATCAACTTTGACTAGCACATCTTCAATGACTCCTCTCGGAAGGCGAGCGTTCGATCAGCAAGTTGCAGTGAAACTGAGGTAGGCATTGCTTCTCCAATTTGCAATTTCCTGTAAATAGAAAAAGGCATTAAATTAACACTTGCACCTAAATCACATAAAGCCTTACCAAAGTTATGTTCTCCTATGATGCAAGGAATGATGAAACTTCCAGGATCCTTCAACTTTGGGGGAAGTTTTCTCTGAATGATGGCATTGCATTCTTCTGATAATGCTATTGTCTCATAATCTCCCAATCTCCGTTTTCGTGAAAGAATGTCTTTCATGAATTTAGTATAGCTGGGCATTTGTTCCAATGCTTCTGCAAATGGGATGTTGATGTGCAGCTTTTTGAAAACCTCTAAAAATCGAGCAAACTGCTTATCCAGTTTGCTTTTCTGAAGACGCTGAGGAAAATGTGGAGGTGGAGTGATCTGTTCTTTTTCCTTTGTTTCTTTTTCATTTGCTTCTTTTTCCTTTGCTTTTTTTTCATCATCTGTTTCTCTGCTTCTTTTGGAACATCTTCAATGGTTGCCTTGATTCCAACATCTTTGTTGATTTCAGTACCACTTTTCAAGGTGATGGCTTGACATTGCTCATTTCCTCGGTTCCTTGGATTTGGTTCTGTATTGCTGGGAAGATTTCCTGGTGGTCTGTAACTCTGAGCATTGGCCAGTTGTCCAATTTGATTCTCCAGTGCTTTAATGGAAGCAGATTGGCTTTGAAACATAGCATCATATGCTGCTTGTTGCTTTTTGAACATCTCTGCGAGCCAATCTTTCGTCTCTGGGTCTTTTTCAATTTTCTGGCTTTTGTTCTGTTGCTGGAATCCAGGTGGTGGATAGTTCTTTTGCCCTGAATTGTTGCTCCATGATAAATTGGGATGATTCCTCCACCCTGGATTGTAGGTGTTGGAATATGGATTGTTCCCCTGTCTGTTGAAATTGTTGACATAATTCACCATTTCTTCAAGTTGATTTTGTTCTGGTGCTTCTCCATATGGTGAATTTGTGGTTCCAATATTGCTTTGCATGCCGAGAGTCTCCATGAATTTGCATATTTGATCCAGTTTGGCACTGACTGCTGTATTGGCTCCAACTTCATAAATTCCAGCAATTCGTTGAATCATGCTTCTTTCTGTTGGCCACAATGAATTGTTGTTGGCCATTTCTTCGATTAGGTCCCAGTCTTGTTCTTCTCCTTTTGCCATTAATGCTCCTCCAGCAGCAGCATCAATTATGGTTCTCATTATTCCAGAAAGTCCATTATAGAATGTTTGGACTTGAAGCCATTTTGGAATCTCATGGTGAGGACATTTCCGGAGCAAATCTTTGTACCTTTCCCAAGCTTCATAGAGAGT
>SKCR01041670.1:0-68719 GCA_019454045.1 Zanthoxylum bungeanum
AAATATCCACCAAAACCATTTTTTTCCTTACCAAAACAGTGGTGGTGTACTGCCGCAGTTGATGGTGGCCGCCCCCGTACTGTTGCCGTCAATGGTGATCGCCGACCACACCAGAATGTTCAGAGATGGTTGACTATCACAGTGGCATAGTCTGTTGCCGTCGATTCCCTGAGATGTGCGACTGCTATGGCACTTTTCACTCCAGCCACCACCGCTGCCGACATCGTAAGACAGCCGCCGTCAATCTCGACCGAGCAAGATTCGCCGGCACCACTAGAGGTTGTAGTGTATTGCAACTCCACTGATCCCTCTCCCTACGTGCTGCTGCTGCTGCAAACCAAAACCCTAACCCTAACTTTTCCTGTTTTTGTTTCTATTTCTGTTTCTGTTTTTTTTTTTTAAGCTGGCTCTGATACCATGTTGATTTTACTGAAAGAATATTCTCTTATTCATCTTCATATGTAGAAATACATGTTTACTTATACTAATACAAACTAGGGTTTACTTATTAGGTCACATTTACTAAAATTCCATTCACACCTATAAATACTCTTAACAGGATGGTTATATAGGCACCGTCCCTATATAAATTTTTCTCTTCGATAATACCTTTAAAGTTATCAATTGCTACATCTATATTAATTTTATACTAACCAACCGATGGTTTTTCCATCTCCCATTCACCTTCTGCCTATCTGAAATCATTATCAAATTAAACCTTTTAGACGCCACTTCCTAATAGTTCAATAAGAAACTATCAGCATGTGCTGCAATTTGTAAAACTATAATAGCATTATCTGTTAGGCGGAATATGTTGTAATTCATTTTTAACATACATAATTCAAGTAAATATGCAAACCATATATCAATCATAAAACCAAAGTCTTAGAAAAACATGTGATATATTTTACAGAAGATGAATATTGAACCAAGTCGAATGAACTATGTCCTTAAGAATTTTTTAGTCGTGCCTCGATGCTCTTACGGATCTCTTGACTAACGTTCAACTATGATACTTGGTTACTTATTAATTAAGGGGGCAAGGGGCGCTCATTTTTATCAAAAACTTTAGGAAAAATAGTGAAAACTTTCCCTATATGTTTAAAGACAAAATGAAAGTATTGAATGAATTGAATGCCTAAATGAGAAACAAAGTGGGTCCACTCATATACATGTATGTGTGCTTTTGTAGGCACCCTTTAAATTATGATGTAATCCTTCTAAGAGTCGTATCCCACCATAATGTCATTTAAACTCAAAGGTTATCCTTAATCAATCTTAGAGGATATGTCCCTTCAATTTGTGTCTTTCCCATATGACACTTGTTAAGGGACATGTCTTCATATAAATATAAATATTAGAGAATTTCTTACAATCCCTCATAATTCTCTAAATATCAATGCAGACACTTGAGATAGTTTTTTTTTGAATTAAAATTGTGTCAGAATAAATTAGTTCGTCTTGAACCTTTCCTAGTAAATGACTATCAGATTTACTTGGCAAATCAGTGACTCATAGTCTTGAACTGTTTTGCCGTTAATGTAAACCAAGACAATAATCATCACACAGCTTTACTTCGACCATTTCCCATTCTAAAATTGTGTTCAATTCGGTCATAAATATCGGTTATGATTTTATCAAGTACTTTAGTGAATCCAGCCTTTAAAATTCTCATAGAAGCGGTCCCACTTTTTACTTGAAATATATGATCTATTGTAAAAGGTAATATGTATCTATATTTATTAGGATTTTTCTTCTAATATATTCATCATTATAAGTCTTAGCTTAACCTAACATTGACAGACAACACTCAGTGTCATCACAAACAAAGTGGGTCTATTCATAGACATATATGTGTGCCTTTGTAGGCACCATTTAGATTATGATGTAATCCTTCTAAGAGTTATATCCCTCCATAATGCCATTTAAACTCAAAGGTTATCCTTAATCAATCTTAGAGGATATGACCCTTCAATTTGTATCTTTCCCATATGACACTTGTTAAATGACATGTCTCTCGTTAAGGGACATGTCTCTCATATAAATATAAATATTATAGAATTTCTTACGATTCCCCACAATTCTCTAAATATTAATGCAGACACTTAAGAGATTTTTTTTTTGAATTAAAATTGTGTCATAATAGGTAACTTTCTTCTTAAACCTTTCCTAGTAAATGACTATCAGATTTACTTGGCAAACCAGTGACTCATAGTATTGAACTGTTCTACCGTTAGTGTAAATCAAGACAATAACCATCACACAGTTTTACTTCGACCATTTCACATTCTACAATTGTGTTCAATTCGGCAATAAATATCGGTTCTTGTTTTATCAAGTACTTTTGCGAATCCAACTTTTTAAATTCTCATAGAAGCGGTCTCACTTCTTACTTGAAATATATGATCTATTGTAAAAGGTAATATGTATTATCTTATTGAGATTTTTCTTCTAATATAGCCATCATTAAAAGCCTTATCTTAACATAATATTGACAGACAACACTTTGCGTCATCACAAGAATGAGAAAGAGTATAAAACTATAGAGTCTTGGTTTAAATTGCACAAAATTTTAGTTGTCCATTTTGAACCGAGATCTTGGGATCTCTATTCAGGTAGGTTGGGTTTCCACAGTGACAATTCTTAATTTATAGGCTTCAAGCTTATTCCCCTCGATGACTTCTCAACTACTCTCTAGATAAACCTTTAATAGGTGGATTTGTTACGTTTTTCTTCGACTTGACATAATTTATTGAAATTATGCCGCTTGAAAGCAGTTGTCTTTAGGTATTGTGTTTTCGACGTAAATATCGAGATTTACCATTATATATTGTATTTTAGGCTCTCCTAATAACCAATTGGCTGTCACAATATATATTTATAGCTGACACTGATTTGGGCCAGTTTAGAATATTTTCATTGCTCTTTGAGGTTGTATTAGGAGGCAAGAAAAATAATTCAAACATTTCTCAAGACTTCAATAACCTTTGGATGGGCTGGACAATTTTCCACTAGTAGGATAACTTTTCCGCCGTCATCCATGATTTATTGTTAGCTCGATAATGATAATTAAGGTTGTTCATGTTCACATTTTTAAAAAATCTATGATTAGCATACTTACCAATAATCCGAAGTGATATTTTGTGAGAATCATCGCCATTACAACAATCAACAATATTAATCCTTTCCTTATCCTTCTAATTACTTTGACCTTTGTTGCAAGCAAATGAACTGCTTACAAACCATAAAATAACCTGTTTCATCCATATTGTAGATATCCTTCTATTGAAACTGGACTAGTTTAGCAGTAAATATACTTCATTTAATTTTTTTAGTTCTCAATAAATATAATTAATAATTTTTATGCATGAATTTTAGTTAAAGTAATAGTACCAAGTACAATAAGATGATAAATATGTAATAAAAATATGTAAAATTATTTTATAAATGAATAAATATTCATTTATCGATAAATGTGTTGTAAAATAAGAGATAAAATGAAGAAAATAATACCTTGTAAAGCTGCAAGCTTTTCTTCTTATTGATTTTAGAATGAATCAATTATACAAGATTTACTCTCTATTTATAGAGATAAGTTTAGGTTAATATTATTATCCCAAATCAATGTGGGATAAGCTAAAACATCAAAGACAAGTGTATGAGACCATCTAATTTATAACACTCCCCCTTGGGACCCATCACTTTAATTTTACAATAATTTATCTAACACTGCCTCATTAAAACCTTGTCAGTAAAACCCAATGGGACAAAAACCTGGTCGAAGGAAAAAGAGTACAATGCGCTTTTATCCAACAATATTTCTTGATGTCAATGATTATGCTCCCCCTCATGAATTATTATCATGATAATTTGCTCAGTCGGCGCATTCCAATGCTATATACAAGCTTCTCAAATGTTGATGTAGGTAAAGCTTTAGTAAATAAGTCTGCAAAATTATCAGTTGATCTTATTTGCTTGACATCAATTTGCTTGCTCTGCTGGAGCTCATGAATATAAAAGAATTTAGGTGAGATGTGCTTGGTTCTGTCTCCCTTGATGTACCCTCCTCTGATTTGTGCAATACATGCAGCATTATCTTCATATATAACTGTTGGAATATCTGTGGCAGAATTTAAGTTGCATGTGCTCTGAATGTGATGTATAAGTGACCTTAACCATATACACTCCATGCTTGCTTCATGTAATGCAAGTATCTCTGAGTGATTGGATGAGGTAGCAACAAAAGATTGTTTTGTAGATCGCCATGAAATTGCTGTATTATTATAGGTAAAAACATACCCGTTTGTGAACGTGCCTTATGAGGGTCAGAGAGATATCCTGCATCAGCGTAACCAACAATGCCTGGATTTTGTGTTGGCTCATTTGAATAAAACAATCCCAAGTCTTTAGTGCCGTGAAGATAACGAAAGATATGTTTGACACCATTCCAATGTCTTCGAGTTGGCGCAGAACTAAATCTTGCCAATAAATTAACAGAAAATGCAATATCCGGTCTGGTGCATTGAGCTAAATACAGCAAGGCACCAATTGCACTAAGATATGGTACTTCTGGACCAAGTATCTCTTCATTATCTTCTTTAGGACGAAATTGGTCCTTTTTAGGATCGAGAGATCGGACTACCATAGGAGTACTTAATGAATGAGCATTATCCATGTTGAAACGTTTGAGAATTTTTTCAATATATGCAGACTGAT
Source organism: Zanthoxylum bungeanum (assembly GCA_019454045.1). Lineage (NCBI taxonomy): Eukaryota > Viridiplantae > Streptophyta > Magnoliopsida > Sapindales > Rutaceae > Zanthoxylum > Zanthoxylum bungeanum. The sequence goes on from SKCR01041670.1 coordinate 4,717, forward strand.
GGATAAATACTCCGTTAGTTTTATGCTCGATCTGCAAGCCGAGACAATATTTTGTTTTTCCCAAGTCTTTCATCTCAAATTCTCTTTTCAAGTATTCAGCAGTTTTTAGAAGCTCTTCAGGAGTTCCAATTAAGTTCATATCATCGACATATACTGCTATAATGGCAAATCCAATTTCGGACTTTCTAATAAATACGCATGGGCAGATAGGATCATTTATATCCTTCTTTCATCAAATATTCACTCAAACGATTATACCACATGCGTCCAGATTGTTTCAATCCGTATAAAGATCGTTGTAACTTGATTGAACATAGTTTACGATCAATTGATTTATATGCTTCAGGCATTTTCAATCCTTCAGGGACTTTCATGTAAATATCAGTGTCAAGTGACCCATACAAATATGTTGTCACTACGTCCATAAGACGCATGTCCAATCTTTCAGAGACTGCCAAGCTAATTAAAAATCGAAACGTAATGGTATCCATCACTGGAGAATATGTATCCTCATAGTCAATACCTGGTCTCTGCGAGAAACCTTGTGCAACTAGTCGCGCTTTATATCTAATGATTTCATTATGTTCATTACGTTTTCGTACAAACACCCATTTGTAACCAACGGGTTTGACATCTTCAGGTGTCTGGACTACAGGTCCAAATACTTCACGTTTGGCTAAAGAAGTCAATTCTGCTTGAATTGCTTCTTTCCATTTAGGCCAATCGTGTCTTTGTCTACATTCATTGATATTTTGAGGTTCAAAATCATTTGCAATTTCAGCAGCTACTGTATATGAAAACACATTGTCGATGGTTATTTCATTTCGATCCCACAGTTCTCTTGTATAAGTATAATTTGTAGATTTTTCCTCATTTTTGGAATTTTGAGCCTCTTCAGGGGTTGATATCTCTTCAGGGACTATCAGTTCTTCTGGAACTGGTGATTGAGAAGATGTGGGTATAGTCATTGCTCGAGCATTATTTTCAACAGAATCTAAATCTCTCATTTTCCTCTTCCGGGGAATAGTATCTTTAGAACCAAGTGGTCTACCACGTTTCTGACGTGTAATAGATGATTCATTAGCTGCATTTACACTAGATTGTTCAATAGGAATAACCACCCGAGCTGGTGTATTAGCAGCTGGTATATGAGACTTGGTTACTTTTGCAGCATCTGTAAATGCATCTGGTAATTGATTTGCAATTTGTTGCAAATGGATTATCCTTTGCACTTCATTTTCACATTGGCTGGTGCGAGGATCTAAGTGAGACATGGTAGGAACTTTCCAAGAAAGTTCATGCCTTGCTTCTGGAGGCCTTTTCTTTTCTCCTAATGGTGGAAAAATTGTCTCATCAAAATGACAATCCGCGAAACGTGCGGTAAATAGATCACCTGTTAAAGGTTCCAAATATCTGATAATGGAAGGTGAATTAAAACCAATATATATCCCCAAACGACGTTGAGGTCCCATCTTTGTACGTTGTGGGGGTGAAATTGGAACATATACAACACAACCAAAAGTGCGTAGATGAGAAATATCTGGTTGGTGACCAAGAACAAGTTGGATTGGAGAATATTGATGATAAGCTGTGGGTCTAAGGCGAATTAATGCAGCTGCATGTAGTATAGCATGACCCCATGTAGAAATTGGTAATTGAGATTGTAACAATAAAGTGCGTGCAATTACCTGAATTCGTTTGATCAATGATTCTGCCAATCCATTTTGTGTATGTACATGTGGAACTGGATGTTCAACATCGATTCCAACTGATGTACAGTAGTCATCAAATGTCTTGGATGTAAATTCACCAGCATTATCTAATCGTATGGTTTGGATTGGATAATCTGGGAATTGTGCCTTTAATTTAATCATCATGGCAAGTAGCTTGGCAAATGCAATGTTACGTGTGGATAACAAACAAACATGTGACCATCGTGCAGATGCATCAATCAAAACCATAAAGTAACGGAAAGGTCCACTTTGTGGATGAATTGGTCCACAAATATCTCCTTGAATCCTTTGTAATAATGATGGGGATTCAAGGGCAATCTTAGATGGAGATGGGCGTATCACAAGTTTGCCTTGTGAGCAAGCAGTGCAATTGATCTCATCTGTCAATAGAATCTTCTGGTTCTTTAATTTATGCCCATTGGAATTTTCAATTATTCTACGCATCATCGTAGCTCCTGGATGACCAAGACGATTGTGCCATAACATAAACATCTTTGGATTATTGAACTTCTGGTTCATCACTACATGACTTTCTATTGCATTTATGATTGTATAATACAATCCAGATGAGAAAGCCGGAAGTTTTTCCAATATATATTTCTTACCTGAGATATTTTTGGTAATACATATATATTCTATTTTGTTTTCATCTAAAGTTTCAATATGATACCCATTTCTGCGAATATCTTTGAAACTTAGCAGATTTCTACTGGACCTGTCTGAATATAGAGCATTTTCAATGTATAATTTTGTTCCATTTGCTAATAAGATTATGGCTCTTCCAGAGCCTTCAATTAGGTCTACAGGCCCAGATATAGTGTTTACCTTTCTTCATGTAATTTTACGTCCAAGAAGTATTTTCTATCTCGAAAGATAGTGTGTGTGGTTGCACTATCAGCCAAGCATATATCCCCACATTTATTTTTCGGAACAAATAATTTCTTTGAAGGGTCCATATCCTTGAAAGTAAAGTTCATGTCACATAAATATAATTCAAAATAATAAATATACAATAAAATATAATACAAAAAAAAAAACATCACATAAATATATATGAACCAAAATTACACACATATACTTAGAACTTCAGGTTCTCTTGAAAATTAATTTGCTGATCTAGAACTTTAAGTTCCATCTTACATTATTATTTTGAATATCAGGTCCTAAAAATGAATTATATTCACAACTTTAATTTCCGATTGATAATATTAATATTTAGAACTTCAAGTTCATAAATATGCTATTAGAAATTCTGAACTTCAGATTCCATGGTAGATTTAAAACTGCAGGTTTTAATCTAAAATCTAATTAATTAAAGTTAGAACTTCAAGTTCGTTAATTGTAGTGTAATTATAGAACTTCGAGTTTTATAATTATTTTATATATCTAGAACTACAGGTTCTAATCTAATAATTAATTAATGAATATAGAACTTCGGGCTCTAATTTACCTCTAATAGTTGATCACAAATATGAAAGAAATTAACATAAATTGTAAAATGAAAACAAAAATACAATTTCTATTTTCTGATGTGGAGGATCCAAATTAATGGCAACCACAGAGCATACTCATAAAAATAATTAATTTCTTAAACTAATAATAAATAAAAGAATAACATAATGAATTATAACTACGAGTTATAATTTTAAGATTAAAATTTAGAACTTCAGGTTTTGAATTAGAACTATAGGTTCTAATTTTAATATTGAGATTCATAACTTCAGGTTGTGAATTAAAACTACAGGTTCTAATTTTAATATTGAGATTCAGAACTTCAGGTTCTGAATTAGAATTACGGATTCTAATTTTAATATTGAAATTCTCACACAATGCCTTCTGCTTTTAAAGACTACAAAGAAAAAAAAAAAAAAAAGTCTTCGTATGAGCCACATGGCTCCGTTCTCAACCATTGTAATTGATCTCGTGAATTGATCACTTCATCACACTTGGCTTGAGGCCATCAGATATTGATCACGTTTGGCTTCAGGCCTTGGTGTACATTGTTGATGATGATTTGGCTTTTAAGATTCAAAGACATTCAAATAAATCATCATTAAACGCAAGCTTTATGCCTAATTTAGAATCGCATATAAGGATTGATTTGGCGTAATCCAAGCTAACAACAGGAAGAAGAACATATTCCGTTGGGGAATTAGCCAACAGGATTATGAATTTCAATCATAAACCAAAGGCTTCAGGCCTTATTAATTAGACACACAAATTAATTCTTGTAATTGCATGATGAATCAATTGACTTGGTTGTGTCTCTTTTCTATTTGTAAATCAATTACACAAGAATTATTTCGGCTTCTGGCCTTATTCTCATGGTGATGGATGATGATTCAACCATAATTAAACTTTATTGATCAATGTCGTATATCATGATAATCATGTTATCATGATCTAATTTCATGGCTCTAGGCCGATGGATTTGGCTTTTGATCATCATTTTTTTTAAGAAAAACTTAAATCATAATGCATCGGCGCATTTGATCATCATTTGATAAACATCTAAAGCTTCAGGCTTGATTTAAACTTGATGGTGATGAATCGGCGCATTTGATCATCATTTACATATGCATCTAATTTATCGAATGGCTTCTGGCCGTAAGATGATATGCAGCCTATGATCATGATAACACGGCCAGTAAGATGATGTAATTAATCATCATGATCTTGCTTGTTTTGATGAATGGCAAAATTCAGTCCTTTTTTTTAGCAATCAAAGCATAACAATAACGGAAAAATAACCAATAATTAACACTAAATAATATCATAAACATCAAAAAATCAAACATCAAAAGATCAACAGGACACACAATCGTTCTGCAGACTCATTAGAAAAAAGAAAAAAAATATCCTCATGGCCGCATGGATTGATCATGCTTCAGGCTTGATCATGCTGCAGGTCAATCATGAATTCAAGCTTCAGGCCTGATATAAGAATCAATTGACTTTTATGATTCAAAGTCATCAAAATATCAAAACAAAGGCTTCAGGCCATATTGAATTTGAATTTGAGAGTTGGGTATTGAATGGCTTAAAGCTGCCATATGAAATTGGCTTCAGGCGTATCATTTGGCTTCAGGCCGATGCATTTCACTTTTGCTTATTTTTGTTAAAAGAAAAATTAAAATAGAAGCAAATTGTGCTGATAACGTGTTATAAAATAAGAGATAAAATGAAGAAAATAATACATTGTAAAGCTGCAAGCTTTTATTCTTATTGATTTTAGAATGAATCAATTATACAAGATTTACTCTCTATTTATAGAGATAGGTTTATGTTAATATTATTATCCCTAATCAATGTGGGATAAGCTAAAACATCAAAGACAAGTGTATGAGACCATCTAATTTATAACAAAATGAATAATATCGCCAAATAAATATTTTTTCTAGTCTAAACAATATTCATTTATAGAGGTTTACTGACATTAAAACGATTAAAATATAATGTGACAAAGGCTTAAAGTAGGAAGAGTTGGTAGTTTTCTCGTCCCTTTGATTTGTGATAAATTTTTATGTTGTAATTCGAAAATAAGACGAGATGTCAGAAAAAATCCTATGTTTCGAGACAAAAAATAAGAGAAGATTTTAATAAGATGAAATAAATTGAATGATACATAAAAGAGATTTTAATAGGATGAAATATTTATTTATCGTGAAAAAATAACGAGACAAGAATAAAATAATCGTTATCCCGATTATATAAATAAGACCAAACTGAAATTGATAGATCCCGACCCATTTTATTGTACATTCGTACTAGGGGTGGCAAAACGAATCAACGAATCGAATTCGTATCGAATCCTAAACGAATCGAATCAAAATGTGATGGATTCGTATTCGATTCGTATTTAAACGAATCCTAATATCAGGATTCGTATTCGATTCGTTTATTAAACGAATCGGATACGAATATTCGTTTATTCGTTTAGTCAATGATATTATTTTTTACCACACTTGATTTACATTAATTCTTCATAAATATATACATATTTCATATGTAATTAATATATTTACTAAAAATACCTTAACAAATATCGAAAATATTACTTTTTCTACGATAATTAGCTATAATTTCTCGAATCTTAATTAAAAATTAACAAGAACTAGTAAATAAAAATAATAAAACGAATCCTAAACGAATAAACGAATCAATGAGCTTAAATTCGTATTCGATTCGTTTAATAAACGAATCGAATCGAATTGACCCATTTATTAAACGAATCCATTTTTTCAAACCCGTATTCGCTTTAAAACGAATCGAATCGAACGAATAAACGAATCCTGACCCAAATTATCACCCCTAATTCGTACTCCCATCATTAGCCTAAACACATATTATTTATCTCTGACTTTCCTAGTCAAACACTTCAGTTGTTTCGAAATTTAGCAACAACTGCTCTCGAATATATTATTATTATTATTATTATTTAACAAGAAAGACTGTGCCTGAAGCGAAATGAGCAATGGATCAAAACCAGAGATCAATAGGAACAGCGCCAGCTTCCTCTCGGGCTTACCAATTCCACCCGGCCCGACCCGCCATCATCGATCTCTTCAATCTCTACTTAGGAGTATGTATACAGTACTCGTACTCTCTTCTATTCATTCATTTATTTATTTAATTTTGGGAATTTCTTTTGCAGAGAAGTAGCCGCCAAAAGCAGCATGATGATTCCGTCCGAGAACCTCCGTATGCTCTCTCTCTCACTCTTTTATTTTTTTATTTTTATTTTTATTTTTTTTCCTGTTGATTTAATGGAGTCTGCTTTTGTTTGTAATATCTAAATAAATTCAAATTTGATCATCACGGTTTGCAATTGATAATGCTTTATGCTGAAACGGGCAAGATTTCTTAATTTTACGTTGTGGATTCGAGGCTTAGTTGCTTTCCCTGCTGGCATTTCTATTAATTATGGACTAACTTTTGTGTTCAGGAACACGACACATAAGCGTGTGCTTGCTCTTAACAGAGAGCTTCCTCCTCGAAACGAGCAGTTTCTTTTAGATTTCGAGCAATTGCAGAGCCAGTTTCCTGTAAGTTGGGGGTTTCGAATTTTGCAATAATAAAGGCTTTCTATTTCTTAATTTTCAGTGAGCTTGATGTACTGATGCTGAACCATTTTTGTACAGACCAAGATCAATTGCGTGCTGTTACAGAACCTGTTCTTATTTCTTGGTTGTGCAGTGTTGTAGTCATGTGCCACGAGCAGAATTTCTTCTGTTTGCCTTACGGTGCTTGTGCTCTATTGGGTACATTAACTGGGATACTTTTTTGCCATCCCTTCTTTCCTCTGTTTCCTCTGCGGAAATGTCAGTCGGTCAGAGCAGTCAACCAATGCCTGCAGTTTCTTCCACGAATTTACAACAGTCTGGTATGTTGCCAACTTCAAGCGGAATTCCAAATTCTTCTAATTACCAATCCCCCAATCCTGCATCTCCGCTGCCTTCAGTCCATGCTATTGGGTCTCCTGCTCAATCAGCCATAGAACCATCAGCTTGTGCAACTATGTCACCTGTGAAATCATCTGATGTGTCTTGTACTGGACAACAGTTCACAACAAGGGTGAATTCATCTGTAAGAGATAATGCTATAAGCGGTCTGCGTCAGCTATGTTGCAAGATTATTCTAACTGGTCTTGAATTTAACTTGAGACCAGTTACTCATGCTGATATTTTCAATCATATGATGAATTGGCTGGTTAATTGGGACCAAAGACAACCGGGGATTGAGGAATCTGATGGAAGATCCTGGAAAACTGACAAGGTTCTGATTGAATGGCTGCACAGTTGTTTGGATGTAATTTGGTTGTTGGTCGATGAGGATAGATGCCGAGTGCCTTTTTATGAATTACTATGTAGTGGCTTGCAGTTTATAGAGAACATACCAGATGATGAAGCCTTATTTACACTGATCTTGGAGATTCATAGGAGGCGAGATATGATGGCTATGCATATGCAAATGTTAGATCAGCACCTTCATTGTCCCACATTTGGGACACATCGGACTCTGTCGCAGACAACTCCTAATATTTCAGTTGAAGCAGCTGGAAACTTGCGGTATTCACCAATAACATATCCAAGTGTGCTTGGAGAACCATTGCATGGAGAGGCGATGGCTTTTATTTAGATTCATTGTGAAATCTTAAATTGTAATGTTTTATTTGAGTGAAACAATGATAATATCAATGAAATTAGCATATATTTTTTTAATGTAATAATTTTTTTTTTTTGGAAACGTTGGAAACCCTGCCGCCAAAGACTCCAAACCACCCTATCCGGGCTTAAGCGGAGCAGGTAAAACCCTCGGCTATCCCAGACTCCTACAAAGAAATGCACCCAAAAAAAATGTAGTAATGTTTGTGGTATTTACTCTTTATCATTATCTTTGTCATGTCAAGCACATTTTTTTTCTAGCGTCCACTCTCATAACCATTTGTTTAATGTCTTCTCTAGTTTATGGTACTTTGGCTATAAGACAAGCATTCTTTATTTTATTTTTCAACAAATGCATTTCCATTGAATAAAACAGTTGCTGCTTTGTCAAAAAATAAAAAATCATTTTTTATTTTTTATATATCCTGTTTTGTCGTAATTGCATATATTTTTTGGCCTCAATGAGATTTAAACCTTAGAGTGTAAACCATTTTATTTCATATTCGTGGTGAATTGGTTTTGAAATGGTCGGTATCTTTAGAGTTTCCTCTCTTATTTCTCTTGGTGTCTCCTTGCTTGTGCGTCTTTGGTCCTCTTGTATTACCTTAAGAATTCCTGACAACAAAACTCGTATACTTTTGATCTAGAGCAACTTGTATTCATGATGCTTACTGACGTTTAGTTTGGTTTGTGCTGACCAACTTTTAAGAGTGGGTAATATGAGTATGCAAATTTTCTTATGCAAAGGTCCTTGAGTGCTTGAAAACATTTTCTTTTTTAATTATTAATTTCTTAATATTTGAAATTTCTTGTGCCTAAGTAAGTTTATGTGTTGCTTATAAGGCAAGTACATCTTTATGTTAACTTCACTTCTAATAATTTGTGCAGGATCTTGCAACTTCTATTCAAAGGGGAAGTTTGGATTGGGAGAGAGCTATGCGTTGTATAAGGCATGCTATTTGCGCAACTCCATCACCCGACTGGTGGAAGCGGGTGCTTCTTGTAGCTCCTTGCTACAGAAATCCTGCTCAAGGGCCTACCCCGGGTGCCGTAATTACTGATGAGATGATTAGTGAGGCAGTAATTGATAGAATTGTTGAACTACTTAAGTTGACCAATTCAGGCAATAATCTATTTCTTACCCATTTTTTTGCTACTTTTTGATTTTGTTTATGTAACATGCATTCGAGCATAGCTTTATTGGGCCATATACAATGCAATGCTATATGTTACAATGTTTATCCCTACTCTACGTTGAAAAACCCCAAGTTTACAAGTTTCTCGTTCCTAACCCCAACTTATTAAGTATTATTTGACACCCCCTTTGTTTTTTGTAACCCCCAACTGTATTTGGGGCTGTCAAATGATACATAGCAAGTGGGGGGGTTAGGAAATGTGGGGGGATCAAGAGCAAAAAACTTGGAAATTTGGCTTTTTGATGAGGAGATGGGGGATAAAATGCTTCACCATACAACACTGAATGTATTCATTCTCCATTCTATTTGCTACTTACAATGCATTTGTAATACTACAAGTCCTTGTTGGTTTGCCATTTTGAAAATGTCATTCGTAGGCTCATTTCCATTTGCTATACAAAGTGTTTTCCATCAAACAAAGTTTTACCGAGGATCTTAACTGGATTGAACTAACTTAACAGTGCTAATACCCATTCTTTCCAATCCTTTTTGTGTTCCATGTGAAATGGTTTTTAATTATGTTGTAAAAGTTCAAACTGTTTGTTAGCAAACTAATTAGAAAAGAAAACGATGTTTGACCAATATGTTGTGGTGTAATGATATTTTTGCTGATCTTATGTATTTATAAGCTAGTTTCTTACTCAATTTATTTTACCACAGAAGTAAATTGCTGGCAGGATTGGCTTATTTTCTCAGATGTATTCTTTTTTCTTGTCAAAAGTGGATGCATTGATTTTGTCAATTTTGTGGACAAGCTTGTTTCACGTCTCCAAGATGGTGACAACCGCATACTTCGAACAAACCATGTTACTTGGTTACTTCAACAAATTATTCGGGTTGAGCTTGTGATGGTTGCTTTGAATTCTGATTCTAGAAAGGTTTTATTTTAATTTTTTATCCTCTTTTTTGAGATATTAAGTGAAGTTTTGCTTATCTTTTTCCTATATCGGAATTATATGATGTTTTATCTAGGGGTATTGAAATTTTGAGATGATTAGTTTACATTCAGAAGATATGTATGTTTTTTTAAGACTATTTCATTGATAAAATGTTTTACCCGAGCTGATTAAGTAAATTGATATATTGCAACTCATTCGTTGCAATTCTGCTTGTAGGTGGAAACGACTAGAAAGGTTTTATCATTTCATCGGGAAGATAGAGGCATTGATCCTAATAACCCCCAAAGTATCTTGCTTGATTTTATAAGCAGTTGTCAAAATCTACGTATTTGGTCATTGAACACATCAACTCGAGAGTATTTGAATAACGAGCAACTTCAAAAAGGAAAGCAAATAGATGAATGGTGGAGACAAGTGAGCAAGGGTAAGGTCTTTTTGAAATCACCTCCTACATTTTTACTTTCATTTTCTTCCATTTACGATATAGATGGTGACATGATGGTGATCTTTTGGATTTTGATTCACGTTCCACTTATATAACAATTTATATGAATGTTGTGTCTATTTATATTCTTTTGCTCTCGAACTCAATTCTAATTTCTTAAAATTAAAAATTGAATCTAACACCACGAAATAGGCTTATGGAGAAACAAAATCTTGGGTTTTGCCCGATGAAAGACAGGGAGAAAGTAAGGTAGTGAGAGAATCTAACTTAACCTAATACCTTTTTTGAGCAAAGATAAGGTCTTTGAGGTTATTTTAGACTCTTTCCATGTGTCATAGAGCCATTGGGACTTCCCTTTTCGTTTAGGTGGAAGAGTAGGATATCTATTGGAATTGCAAAAGCGGAAGGTGCTAGAGAAGCTCTGTGTTTTTCTTTCCCAATACTATACATGTTCGTATAGTGGTGGCTTTCCTTGGAGACAAAGTAGATATTAGAAGGAGGCTAATGCTTTTTTTTTTAATGGTCCCATTGTACATGTCGTTCATATAGTGACGGCCTTTATCCTATGGTCCCTTGGTCCATTGTGATGCAATGATCACCGTTTAACTTAGAGTTGACATGCCAACATTGTACTTGTGTTCTAACAAAGAGTCATCCGATCGTATCTTCATCAGGTGGAGGTGGCACAATTATCTAAAGGAGGTCTTTATAGATGATTCAAAATGAGAAAGTAGGAATGTCAGTGACTCAGTGGTCTCCATAGGGTAGCCCTGATGGTTTATCCTTTTTTTGGTCTATTTCTTACTCCCTCTATTGAGCTCAAGAAAGGTGGATGGTAAAAAAAGAAAATAAGTTTTTATCAAAAAAAATCATCTTGTTATTGTTTTCTTGCAAAACGAGAGGCATAATCTCTAAAACCTTACCTAAGTATTGGAGGGTTCACGACTCTAACCGTTATATTGTTCTTGTTGGTTTTAGCTCATCATCTAAGTCTTGTGTTGTCTAACTCCACTCACATCTCAGATTAGTGGTCTCCTTAGCCAACCTGTAGATTCATTGATCCTTAGAGAGATTTACAAGGATTTCAATTATTTTTTATTCTTAGAACCATTTAGATGTTTTAGCTTGGGTTCATAAAATCGGGCGGCTAAAAAACCAATGAAGCATTGTATGGAACAAATCACATAGCCAGTTATCCCCACATCAATATTGACAGAGCATTTTCCACATTACGGTTTCTCTAGATGCATGCTTAATTTGAATCTATTGAAAATTTTTTTTTCTCGAAATATTTGTTACATATTTATAGGAGTCCTAAAGTTTCCTAGGCTTCCTTTTAGGTCCTTTAAGAGCATAAGTGTTTGCTCCCTTTTCCTTCAATTATCTTCTTTTCATTATCCTCTTCCTTGAAAAGGAATCCAATTGCAAAATGCTCATCACTATTCCAGTGTACCGCATTGTCTTTGTTTCTTCAAATATGGTCACTAGATTGAAATGTCTTTATACTAGATTTTAAAGTTTTAAACTAATAATTCTTCACACACACACACATATTTTTATTTTGTTTTACAAACTAATACAAAATAGAAAAATTAAAATCCTTAGGTAGGAAACCTTGCATCTTCTAAATATAAAGATATGTATATAATTACTTATATAATTGGTCTTTCTTTGGAGGAGGAGAATATATATTGCTTTTAGTTCATGTTTTAACATTTTTTCCTATTTGTAGTGGATCGTATGATGGATTATATGAATATGGATGATAGATCGATTGGAATGTTTTGGGTTGTGTCCTACACAATGGCACAACCAGCTTGTGAAACAGTTATGAGTTGGTTGTCCTCTGCTGGAGTTACAGAATTCTTTCCAGGATCAAATCTACAGCCCAATGAAAGGTTTATGGTGATGCGGGAGGTTAGCCCGTTGCCAATGTCACTATTATCTGGCTTTTCGTTGAACTTGTGTTTGAAGTTGGCCTACCAAATGGAAGATTCTATATTTGACGGACAGGTACTCTTGATGTTTTTTTGCATATGTTTCAACTTTCAACACACACACACACACACACACAAAAGAAGCTGTTGAGGACCTAGTTAAGAATCCAACAACAAACCCTAGCCACCCTTAGCTTGATCCTCAAGGTACGAAGTATTCTTCGATAATTTAGTGAATTGCACAAGGAATTTGGTTAAATTGGGGTTTAGGGATTTTAATTCAAATCTAGGGTTTATTCTAGATTGGAATTGAGAATTTAGGGTTTTAAACCTAATTTTAAGTAAAGATAAGATTTGGTTTAATCAACTCACAGAATTGAATTGATTAAACCCTAGAATAGATTCACAAAATTGAATATGCTCTAGCTCAAGCGAATCAAAGCAAGAATACTCTGAAAAGCCGATACAAGTTCAAAGAACTCAAAATAGCAAAAGCCTTAATTTCACAATAGTTCAGGATTCCTTGAATAATCAATAAAGCTAATCTTAAATACTAATCTAAAACTTAGGTTAACCTACTAATAAAGCAGAATGACTAAACTATACTCAATGAAATAGTTAAACTAAAACATAATAGGAAAACACTGTTCATGAGTTACTGTTCGCGCAATATTGTTCACTGACACTGTTTATGTTACTGTTCATTGCATGTGTTGTGTGCGTCAAAGCTCTTACTCTCCCCTTCACTCTTTTAGACCTCCTCATGGTGCTCTCATCAGAAGCATGTTTGCATGGTGAAAGAGGATCCTAATTCTATTCTCCTCTAATATTCTTGGATATGATTGTCACAATTTAGCTAGTTTTACTGATATTTTATGCTTTTTTTCCTTCTACACTAATGACCTACTTGTACTAAGACTGAACGAGTCTCATTTTATGTGTTATGAATTGAGTAAATATCTGCCTGTCTAAATTGTCTTTTGATTTATATTTCATGATTTTGATAACGTTATGCAGGTTGTGGCTAGCATTGCAATGGTTGAAACGTATACAAGATTGATGTTACTTGCACCTCACTCTTTGTTTCGGTCACTCTTCAGTGTAATTTCGTTTACCTTTTAAATTGTTACTTCTGCAGATGTTTCCTTTTCTCACTAATGATTATGCTTTTTATTCTGTAGGTAGCATATAACAAGTTTCTAATGAAAATAAAATAGTACATATAATTCTTATGATAACCTTGATTTGAATTTGGGTTAGGTAGACTGTAGACCAAATAAACAGTATAACAGCAGCATCATATGGACCAAATTGACCAAAAGGCCTACGTAGAGATGGCAAATTTTGGCCCAGACTTGACAAAAAAGTCCGGGCCCGGGTATTATTGTTAGAAAAATTATTTTTAATTAATATTATTTATTTTTAGTTCTAAATACATACATTTGTAACTAAATTTTTAAGGCCCAATTCAAAATTCTACTAAAGACATTTAATTTTTTAAGCATTAAAATATTTTCAAAAAATAGTTTTTTTTTCGAAAAATCTATAGGCTCGAGCCCGGTCGGTGCATGGTTTTTGTCATCCCTACACCCATGGGTGCAGATGGTGAAAGTTCTTACAATCAAGATGGAATGTAAGATGGTCTGCTCTCCAAACAAAATACTAATACACTCATGAAGTCCTGACCGGTTTTCCCCTTCTCATAATAATAAATTTACCTTTACAAAGGTCAGCTACTAGTACAACCCTAATAATAGCACTCGTCACTCGACTCGTGAAATCCCATACTAGATCAAGTTTGGCTGTTGTATATTCCAATAAGGTCGTACTTCAAATATTTGCATCTTTAGATGTGAAATGAGGCACTGTCACAGCAATTTATCTATCTGTATGGATCTGTAATATAAAATTGGCTTTTAGTCTAAATGTGCTAGTAGTTTCATTCTCCTTTCATAGCATACACTATTGAAGTAAATGTGAGCGTCTCTGCAACTGTTCCTTCGACCTCAAGCTCAATGCTGAGAGGAAAACCTTAGTGATCTTCCTTCTGTACACATGGATGTGCCTAATTTTGCAGAAATTTTAATATTCAAAGAAATAAAAGTGTTGCTGTATGTGTGTCTGTGAGTTTAAAGATCCTTGACCCCATGTTGAAATAATTAACCCAAAACAGTGACAGTGTCGATGAAGTCATTTATCATTTCCATGATATCCCTACTTCACATTGTTTAACTCTTGGAATTTATATTTAAGCTTATGCATATGATGTTGACTTGCAGCTTCCTGTATAAAGTGCTTACTCTTTCCTTCTTCCCACTCTCCTGTAAATTGTCTTTTAAGACATTGCTGGATTTTTTTAGTGAAGTCTACTTTTCATCTTTTGTTGTTTTTAGCTTTGTTAAATGCATTTTTATTCATCGATATTTAACATCTCTTATAACTGGTATTTTGTGCAGCATTTGGCACAAAGGAATCCTTCGTTATTGGGCAAGCCAGGGGTAACTCCTTTGGTGCTTGAAATTGTCAACTACCGATTGCTTCCACTCTACAGGTGATCTGCTTTGACCATTTGGTGAATCTAGATCTTCAAATCAGTGGTTTCTAATTTTTGCTGAAACTCCCTTTATATGTGCATGGGTCGTGCTCCTTTGCTACTTGTCTTGAAATGTTTTCAGTACGTATTAATGAATGAGATCCTTGTTCTGTTAAGACTCCCTGTGCTTTAGATACCCAAATGTTGATTCAATTAGTTGACATTTGTTCCCTTCTTTTGTAGGTATCAAGGAAAAACCAAAACGTTGATGTATGATATTACCAAAATAATTTCTGCCTTAAAAGTGAAACGCGGAGATCATCGTGTACTTAGGTTGGCTGAAAATTTGTGTATAAACCTAATCTTATCACAGAGAGATTTTTTCTCTTTGAAAAGGGAAGGAAAGGTATATAGTTTGTTGATGAAACTGAAACCCTTTTGTTCTCCTTTTTCCTTATTTCATCTGAGATAGAGTAAATTATAATAATATTTAATTCTTTGCAGGGTTCAACAGAATTTACAGAAACTTTGAATAGAATTACCATAATTGCTCTTGCCATCATCATAAAAACCCGTGGGATTGCTGATGCTGATCACGTACTTTATCTTCAAACCATGTTGGAACAAATCATGGCAACTAGTCAGCATACATGGTCAGAAAAAACACTGCGGTATTTCCCATCCCTTCTACGTGATGCTTTGATCGGGCGTATAGATAAAAGGAGCTTGACGATTCAAGCATGGCAACAGGTTCATTATTACATTTCTTTTTCTCTTTTTGTTAAGTTATTTCTTTTCTACTGTTTGGTTTTCTTGGATTCAATTAATATTAGAAATCTACTCCTTTTGTAATTTGTAGGCAGAAACAACTGTGATTAACCAATGCACCCAGCTTCTTTCTCCATCAGCCGATCCTACTTATGTTTTGACATACATCAGTCATAGTTTTCCTCAACACCGACAATATTTATGTGCTGGTGCATGGATACTGATGCAGGGGCGCCCTGAAAACATTAACAGTGCTTACTTGGTATGACTGCAAATTTCTCTCTCTGCGCCTGGAAAAATTGCATGAGGCATAGTGGTCATTTATGACGGGACTGATCATCTCTTTAATACGTTTTGTTTTGTTTTTTCTTGAAACTATTATTAAATTGTTTGTTTACCTGAAATGGAGGTCAGTTACGTGTACTCAGAGAATTTTCCCCAGAAGAAGTTACATCCAATATCTACACCATGGTGGATGTTCTACTTCATCACATTCATGTGGAACTTCAGCGTGGACATTTATTACAGGTTTTATTTTCTTTTTATATCTATGCAAGGCAATGGCTAATGGCTATAATGTGTTGCTCGTGCGCAAATACTTAATGTAATTTTACTTTTCAGGATCTACTGTTGAAAGCTTGTGCAAACATTTCATTTTTCGTCTGGACCCATGAGTTGCTTCCTCTGGATATTTTACTTCTTGCACTTATCGACCGGGACGATGATCCCCATGCATTGCATATTGTGGTAAACTCTTTTAAAAGTTATATCTGTTACATATTTCATGCTCTGTTTATATGACTCATTAGGAATAATCATCATAAGTCGCACATAGTCTATAGACTCGATGGTCTCTTTGCATTTGCAAATGGTTTATTGATTAACACTAATTTAATTACATTGAGTTTGCAAGGGATGTGTCATAATGTGTTCCATATTCCTCATTTTTGGTAATGTGATTGTGCTTTATTAACTTGTAGTCACAATGTACTTTTGATACTCAGTATGGGTCTTACAATTATGAAATGGATATACTTTTGGAAGATTAATCATGTGAAGTTAAAGAAGATAGATTTGAATTCTTATAGAACTTGATCCTTTAGTGTGATAAACTACTAATTTTTTCCATTTGCATATTTCCCTTTTATGGATTTTCTGTGTAGATAGGTTTCACAGAATAAGCCTATATCCTTCTTGCTCGAATGAATAAGTTTATTTTGTTTGTGTATTAATATTGATTTTCTTCTGAAGTAACTATCTAAATAATCTACCTTGCAGATTAGTTTACTCGACAGGCAAGAACTTCAACAAAGAGTTAATTTATATTGTATGAATCGTGGGCCCGCTGATCATTGGCTTTATACTGGATTATTCAAGCGTGTGGAATTGCAGAAGGCCCTTGGGAATCATCTCTCATGGAAGGAGAGGTGATGTTTTCTAACGCTTAATAACTAGCTTAATTGAAATCTGCTCAATATGATTTGTATGCCAGAGATCAAGGTTAACAATCTAATTACTTGTATAGGAAATGGTGCTCAAACATTTGTTAGAATTTTTCCTCATATATAAACATATATTTTTTTCATTTCCTTTGACCTGAATGTAATTTATCTGTTCACATGGGTTCTATTAATGACATTACCTTTTATAAGCTTCTCAGGTATCCTACATTCTTTGATGATATCGCTGCACATTTGCTTCCGGTCATCCCCTTAATTGTCTATAGACTCATTGAAAACGATGCCATGGATTCAGCTGATAGAGTTCTGGCCACGTATTCTACGTTTCTGGCGTACTACCCTCTACGATTCTCATTTGTTCGTGATATACTTGCATATTTCTATGGTCATCTACCTGGAAAGCTCATTTTTGGAATATTGAATGTGCTTGATCTTAGCAAGGTAATATATATTAGCAAGTTCTACTGTTCCTTTTCCTATTTTTCCTTTGCTTCTTTGTTTCTTCGTTTTGTCTTTTGCCTCATTTTTGCAATCTTAATTTATTGTATTTGTGTAATTTACTCCAATTTTTTTTCAGATTCCATTTTCTGAATCATTCCCGCAGCACATTAGTTCATCAAATCCTGTCATATGCCCACCTCTGGACTACTTTGCAACTCTCTTATTGGGTCTTGTGAATAATGTTATACCTGCATTAAATTGCAACTCAAAATCAGGGACAATGGTGGATGCTTCGTTGCGTGCTCCTCATAACAAAACTCCAGTAACATCTCAGTCTGGACCCCAAAATGCTTCAGAGGGTCGAAAAGAATTCTATCAAAATCAGGACCCTGGGACATATACTCAGCTAGTTTTGGAAACAGCCGTGATTGAGATACTTTCACTGCCTGTATCTGCTTCCCAGATTGTATCATCTTTAGTTCAAATTGTAGTTAATATACAACCAACTCTAATTCAAACCAGTAACGGCCCATACGGAACTTCAAATGGTGTTGGGCAAGGTTCAGTTTTACCAACATCTCCTTCAGGGGGAAGCACAGATTCCCTGGGTGCAAGCAGATCGACTCCTTCAGCTTCAGGGATTAACACCTCTAGCTTTGTTTCCAGAAGTGGTTATACATGCCAACAGCTATCTTGCTTGTTGATCCAAGCTTGCGGTCTCCTGTTGGCTCAGCTCCCTCCTGATTTTCACTTGCAACTTTATATGGAGGCATCGCGTATTATAAAAGAGAGTTGGTGGCTCACTGATGGGAAAAGGTTGCTGGGTGAACTAGATTCTGCTGTTGGCTATGCTCTGCTGGATCCAACATGGGCTGCTCAAGACAATACCTCAACAGCCATTGGTACGTATTGGCTGTTCTGTTTATTGGCCTTGCATGCATTTGTTTCTGATATTTATTTATTTTTCTATTTCTAATTGTCTTTTTTTGGTATCTAACCATTCTTAATTTGCTAATACTTGTTGTCTCAACTGTTTTTCCAAATTAAAAATTTGCTGAAGTGTAGTTCTGTTGAAAATATTCCACTAAGTTCCTGCTTGTAACTATTGTGATTTATCTTAATTTTGAAAGCACAACAGCAAAATTGTTTACCAACCAGAGCTCGAAGTAATCTGATTTTACTCCCCAGCTATTGACAAAAGAGACCTATATTACCCTCATCAGTTTATCCAAAAACTAATGGCTTTTACTTGACAGCTAATGCTTACAATAGACCCGCCCACTTTTACTTGACAGCTAGTGATTTCACTTCAAAGTATTTGTGGATTAAAAGCCACAACACCTTAATGCCAAGAAGGCTCGTTATCGGTAACTTTGAGGACTTGAGATGGGGACTATTGGAAGCAATAAAAAGCTTATTTAATCCATTTATGGATAAGTTAGGTTATGGTAAATATACCATCCGGTGAGTTTCATATGATGAAGAACTTCGATTATCCCACCCAAGGGGCGGATGTCTTCATAGTGATATAATGATATCCAAAAATGATAATTATCAACACCTGCTTTTCACCGTTGTTGTTTTTCTTAGTAACTGTAGTAACTGTAAAATCAGCTCATTTAGCTAGCATCAAATCTTTTAACAAAGTTTTACCTTGACATATTAGTTATGACTTTGAATTCTAACCTCGCAGTATGAATGTTATTTTGCCAGGTAATATCGTTGCATTGCTTCATTCTTTCTTCAGTAACCTCCCGCAGGAATGGCTAGAAGGGTCAAATGTAATCATTAAACATCTCAGGCCCATAACATCAGTAGCAATGTTGAGAATAATGTTCCGTATAATGGGTCCATTGCTTCCAAGACTCGTCAATGCTCACACACTCTTCAACAAGGTATAGAAAGTCACCATTATTTTTTGAATGCTTCCTAGTAGAGATCTGACAAACTCAAAATCTGTTTTTGCATGGCTTAAGAAATTCATATGTTGATCTTGTCTTTATTTTGATTAGATGATTATTTAGATCTTTTCTCTTTGTTTGTTTCACACTACATTCGTACATGTTGATGGTGACCCTTCTCACAATAATTGCAATTAAACAACATTGTCAGTGGTATTTTTAACTTAATTGTGTTCGTTCAGTTCTTAAGAATTTAAATTTAAGAATATGTCCAGTTCAACTTAAATCTTAAGAACTCTCTTTCAGACCCTTGCATTGTTTCTGAATACAATGGGAGATGTTTTCGGGAAGAACACACAACCACCAGCTCCTGTTGAAGCATCAGAAATAGCAGATCTCATTGACTTCCTGTATGTATTGGTTCTTTAGCAGAAGGCGATTTCACATTCTGCTTTACTAT
The DNA here is from genome assembly GCA_019454045.1 of Zanthoxylum bungeanum. Lineage (NCBI taxonomy): Eukaryota > Viridiplantae > Streptophyta > Magnoliopsida > Sapindales > Rutaceae > Zanthoxylum > Zanthoxylum bungeanum. The sequence goes on from SKCR01041670.1 coordinate 24,654, forward strand.
TGCTTCAAAGTAACTAAACTTGCATACGGTTCTCGTCTTTTTCAGCCATCATGTTGTCCATTACGAAGGACAGGGAGGACCTGTTCAGGCCAGCAGCAAGCCTAGACCAGAGGTTTTGGCACTTATTGGGAGAGCAGCAGAAACTCTTCGTCCAGATGTACAGCATCTTCTTTCCCACTTGAAACCTGATATGAATTCTTCAGTATATGCCGCGACCCACCCAAAAATGGTGCAAAATCCTTCTTGACAGTGAGGTTATTTAGGATTTCCATAGAAGCAGCTAACCTTCTGATACCAGTTCCTTTGAGCCGATAAGTTTTCATAACGAAAGCTTTAAGGTTCAGTAGCCTGTGGCTTGTGCTTTGGCCATTCCAGTATACCACCAGTACTATTAACCATAGAAGATGCATTTTGCGACCTTAGGGCTTCTTAGTAACCTCTGACATTGACCACCGCGGATGATCTATGTATAATTGTTTGTAACATCAGAAGTATTTACTAGGGATTGTAGTCACTTAACAGAAACTAAGCATATATATATATATGTGTGTTCTCAAGGTTCTGTGAATTTTTTGTTAAATAAACATGTTGGTTCTACTGCAAATGTTGTGTTTTAGCAAATTTTAAGATGCAAATAAGAAATGTAAGCACTGAGACAAGCAATTTTTGTTATTTTACTGTGTAAGAGATTTTTTTTTTTTTTATTACAACACACTTTCTATTATTTAATTCGAATTTTGAATAAAATTTAGAACCACTTCGAATTTCGAAAAGGCAAAACATAAATGTGAAAGCAACTATTAACATTGAAACATGACAAATGCATGGCATGGGCCACAAATCGTTTTAAAATTTAATAATAATAAATAATAGAATCAATTATTGGTCCCTGCTGCCCAAGCTTGCTGAAATGTACTTAAGCTTTTGCTTTATTTGCATGTAGCATTAGTTAGAGAATTCCCAAATGCCCTAGTCTAGTAATGATCTTAATGTCTTTTTGTATAAATCTATTATTAATTTCAGTTTTTTTTTTTTTTGTTGAAATCATTGGAAATTCCGCCACCAAACATCAATTCCAGGCTTAAACGAAGCAAGTAAAATCCTTGACTTTCTCAAACTCTTACAAAAAAAAACGTACTATTTGAATTCCAACACAGAACTTGCAGATCGGATCATGAACACTACACCACCAAATCACGCCCCTTGGATACCTATTATTAATTTCACGCTACAGGTAGGTTACAAATTTTCACGTTTCAATTTGCAAAATCTTCGTGGTGCCTTAATCAGTAAGTACCTTTAGAATTGAAACAATGGAACCCTAATCTAAAAGACACCAAGACAGTTAAATCAAATAATATAAAGAAACTGACAGAAACACAAACTGTAAAATTCGATATGAACCCTAAAAAGATTCAACACTTGGTGATGTTGTGACATCGATCAAACTTGAAAAAGCCAATAGTTGTAATTGGAGAGTTCTTATTGGTTGGGAGGTTTGACATTTTTGATTCAATTGGGTGTGGTGGGCGGGTGGGTGGGTCTCAGCTGCCTCCAAAATTATTCATTTCATTGAAAACGTGAATGGATAGTGTCAGTTGTCACCAAACTCACAGTCACAGCCAATTGGATATTTTTGGTGTCAAAAAAAAATAAAATTAAAGACTTTGAAATGGACATAAATTAGTAATCATAATTAATAATAGAATCTAGAAATAATTATAACCATGCAATTGCAATTGCATATTATCATTAGAAATCAATCAATCAATCATCATGTCTGCCATTTTCTCATCTCTGTTTTTTTTTTTTTTTTGTTGCTACACAGTCAGCAACTTTTGTGGATAGATTTTGAAGTCACCATCAAGTTGAAATTTGATTCATTCACAACTTTAAACTGTGATTAGAGGAGATTAGCAAGTTTGCCCAGAGAAAATTATGACACATTGTAAATATTTGTTTCACTTTCACGTATATTTGTTTAAAAATGAATAATAATAATAATAACAATTTTATTGACTATCAAAGTTAATTACTGACTAGGAAAGAAATTGTCTATTTTTTTTTTTTTTTTATAAAAAAATATAAGAAATTCTCTCTAGGATAAAATATTAAGAAAACGAAACTGAATCTAACAAGAAAGTTGTAGGCATATGCTAATTTGCTAAATATCTATGTAGGAGCATGAAGAATAATGCCGTCCCCAAGGGGTGTGGCTTGGTGGTGTAGGGTCCAGTATCTCACCTTGAGGTTCTGGATTCGAATCCAGGGGGTGCACTTCTTGTAAGAGCCTGGGACAGCCGGTGGTTTTACCTGCGCCGCGGCCCAGAATGAGTGGTTTGGTGGCGGGGTTTCCATCGTTTCCAAAAAAAAAAAAAAAAAAAAAAAAATATGAAGAATAATGCCACATTTCAAGAGAGAGATATTCATATTATATTATTATTTTTTCTATGCATAAAGAATTTGCTAAAAATGGATAAATATGAATTTGAATCACCTTTAAAGATAATGACAATGACATCTTATTTTCTTTTAATTTAAATCCAATGGTGTTACTGTGTTGATCTTTAATCTTTTGGCACAGGTATTGTATGTAATATAGTTATGCAGGATTAAGATTCGGTTATATCTAATATTATTTGATAATTATCAAAAGAAGTTGGTATAAAACTTGAATACTAAAGGAACCAAATAAGCTGATATTTAACTAAAAAATAAAGGAAAAAGATAAAGAAACCATGCTAAAACGACATCGTTTTAATGTTATTTCAAAAATAAATAAATAAAACAACACAAATGATGTCATTTTAGAATTGTTTTTGTCAGAATTTTATCACCCCTATGCTAAAAAATTAATAGACAAAAAGTAACGCAAATCCCTACACCAATAACCAGAAAGTCAGCCCTTTTTCCTCTTGATGTTATCCGATAAATTTGTTTTGAACCGTAATCAATCATATGATTTTTAGTCCGATTGTTTATAAATCATGAGCAGTAGAGAGAGGTTATTTTTAGAAAATCATTATGATTCTGGGTTTTTGTTAAATTTAATTGTTATAATTTTGAGTAGCTAGAATACAAGCTAGTATTTATACGCATGATTAACGCTAATTTATTCTCTCACAAAATTAAACCGGGGGTTTGTAAGATCTTTCTAAAACAAACAGCTACCATGGATTATCATTTTTATGTCCAAGAAACATTTATTTTTCCCAAGATAATGATGAGAAATTAAGTAAACAAGAGAGAAAAGGAGAGACAAATAAATATACATTACCTTCAATTTTACACAATGTAACAATGGTTTAATGATTACAAAGTGTAATCAATGTCTAGGGAAAAATACCCTATATTTGAGAGAATTTAATACCCAAATGAAACAGAGTCAGGGTTACAGTTCTTTTTTTTCTTGCTTAAAAATTAAAACACACTACATAAATTTGCAAATTAACCTTTCTAACTTTGCGTCCTCATACCATCAATTGCTGCTGCAGAGGTTGAAGAGAGGTTAAAGCCATTGCATTCTGGCACCGAGCCTTCTGGAGACTTTTTGCTGATGGTGTATGGGGCGGTATTCATCGCCCTGCAAGCGCGCACATAATTTTCAATTTAAGCAGGCAGCAGCTTATTTATAACAAGTCTGAGGAAAGCATCATCTACAACGACTAACCTTTGCTTACGCTTCTCCAAGAATAGAGCCAAAGAAGCTTTACGAGCCTGTGGGATGCCCGTGTAATAGTTTGAATTTCCTTCAAACAAGGCAAGTTAAAAATGATAAACTAAGTTAGTACTACTATCCCAGATGGTCAACAGAAACTAAATGAAGCATATACTCAATACAGAAGCAACTATTTTATTTTGGTAACTTATTGATAGGTTGAAACGTGTTCTTCTTTCCTTGTATAATATTTTAAATAACTCAAAAACTTAATGCAATATTGACAGTTCTCATGGATATTATAACAATGAACCCATTCTAGGATTAATTAATTAACCCAGAAAAATCACTTTTGAAGGAAACACATACTAGGATAAGTCCATACCAGCAGATGTCACAGCTGTTGCAGCAACAGGTCCCACTGCCTTTGCCATATGTGGAGGCTCCACCCCTGTTGTTTTAGCAGCCAATGGTTCTTCTGTAATAGTGGAGCCACTACCCGACTGAGCACCAGTATGAGAAGAAACAGATATAGGGCTTGGGAGACCAGTGCAAGATGGGTTGTTTACAGGCTGGTTCACAGTAACACCATCAACAGTTGTCGGCTTTGAACTAGGTGCCTGAACCTGAACATTTGGTTGTGCTGTGGTTGCTGCAATGAAGGAACCATTCCCGGCTAATAACATAATAGCCTGAGCCTGAAAAAAGTTAAAAAATGATACTTTCACGCTTAGAAGTGAATCGAAAGAGAATTAGTAAATACCACAAGTTTTTCCTGAAAGAAAACGAACCTTCTCAGGTGAGATATCTTCATAGACATTCACTGTACCTGCATAAAAGATAGTTAACTGAGGAGATCCACGGGCTTTGACATTGTTCCTAGTAAACACAATTCAGTTGAGTTAGAAACTCCCTATTTCTGTCTGCAAAATGTTCAAGTAACTGAATTCAAGCAATTTGTAACAAGTACCATGGTTCAGTGACCCCACCAACAGATCCAATGGTGGGAAGAATTGAATGTGGAGCTGTAACAGGAATTCCTCCAAGTAACTGTTGCTTCATGTTAGTGCCACCCACGTTCTGACCTATGGTAGCAAAATGATTCTTGAAGAAAGGGTTGTTGATAGAAACAGAATTTGCCTGGTTCGAGACTGGAAATGTCTTTATATCATGAGAACGGTGCAGATCATGTTGCACAGAATAAGCTGTCATGGAAATATGAGTCCCACCATGCCTATCGTGATTGAATGATTTCTATATAGTAGACACCAATGGAGAAAGATAATATTTATATCAGATTTTGCTATCAGAAAACGCGATTTTATTTTAGAGATGTTCAATCAAACAAACAAAGAAAAATCATCCAGCTTGCTTTGCTTTAAAACAAAAACAACATTTTCATGCCGATTACCAAACAATTTACATAAAGTGGTCAATTTAGTGGACTCTGTTGGAATTTATCTCACACAGAACAAACTAAAATCGGAGATTACATTACCCTTTTTAAGTGCCACTGATTTTTGAATAAAAATAGAGGCAGAAAATATGGAGGAAGGATACCAAACCTGAACTTCACCAGGTGATCGTCTTTGATTACGCTCATATGCATCAGCAGCCGAGAAAGGCATGAATCCAGAGGACCCCAGAGGATCAGATACAATCTTCTTAGTCTTATCTTCTTGAGCTGCCTTAAAAGACATGAAATGAGGAACTGCAGTGACCTTGTTGGAGAAAGACCACTGAATCCCTGACGCTTTAGTAAATCCTACAAAATACAACAAGAATACCAAAATCTGCTTACTCAGATCAAAGAAAGGAACTGCAATTTTAACTTCCACAACCCAATGAAACTCCAAAATCAGAAATATTACTATAAGTATTTTAACAAGTACAGATTTTTCACATTCTAATTACATATTTCTCATATAATTCTTCACTTAATGTTATCTAACTACTACTACAATGAAATTGAACATTTGAGTTAAAAAGAATAAAGAAAGCATCATACTAAGAAACTAGCAACAGTTAAAGGTAACCTTAACTTAATGAAATTGAGCAATAATAATGGAGCTAGATCATACCTTAATTTAAACAGCCATGCAACCCCCCCAAAAAAAAAAAAAAAAAAAAAAAAAAAAAAAACCCAACAAAATTGAAATTCCCAATCATACCCATATCTAATATCTTCACAAACCAAAAAGCAAAGAAAATTAAAACATTTAACTCAATTTGCGGCAACAGAAAGCTTAAACATAAAAATTTTAAAAAAAAAATAAACAATTTCATTAACTTAAAAAGGAAGCAAATAAATCAGAAGAACATGCAATACCTATCTCTTTGCAAGCATCATTGTTGAATTCTTCCTTCACTAAAATCAATGGTTCTTTTGAGCTCAAACCCAGAAAATCTCTCTCCATTTCACTTCCCACCCAAAAACCAAACTTTTAGCCCTACAAACAATTTTGAAGATAAAAAATGAATATTACCCACTTCTTCATTCACATGAAATGAAACTACACCAACGATTTTTTAGAAAACAAAAACAAGAACTAGTCTAAAACAATGAAAATAAAAGCTCAGAACTACAGCAAAAGGCAGTGAGAGAGAGAGAGAGAGAGAGAGAGAGAGAGATTTTTCTTTGTTTTTTTTTTTTAAATAAAAGTTTTGGTTTTATAAGATCTTGACATCTAATATTTTAAAATAATAAAAAATGATAATAGTAATAATAATAATTAACCGGGTGTTGGGGTCACTGGTAATTTCCGGTTAAGTAACCGGTTTATCCGGTAACGTACCACGTGCATGAGCGTTAAATTCACACATTAATCAGAATCGGTGCCCACCTGTCGGTGGTCCTGCATATGTGTCCTGTTGTCGATTTTAAAATTGACACGTGACGAGTTTCGCTCGTGGGTTAATAAGAAACTATTTTGTTTCGGTTTGGTGGGCGATTCATCGGTGATATTTTTTTTTTAGTAGAAGGGAAATTGCTCGCCGCTCTTTTAATGCAAAAAAATATCATGATATTATCCATTCATAATTATATAAAAAGCAAAATATATATATTAAATAAAATAATTATTTTAATTTACGTGATAAAATTATATTATTATTATATTAATGATGTAATATCACTGTTTATATGATATAATTTCTCCTTTTTAATGATCTCTTTTATTGGGGCTAGTTTGTGTGCGAGGGAAAGATAATATCACCGATGAGGTGGCACAGAGCTTTGAGTTTTTCATGTCATGTAATGACACGTGTTCAATAAAGGAAATAGTGCAGATCATTTTTTTTTAAAGCTTGGATAAACAATTTGAATGAAATACAATTAAATTAATACGAACATAGGTTTTGCACCCAATAACTTTGTCATTTACAATTAATTATGATGTGGATTAAGTGTAATTAAAAAAAAATAGTTACAAGTAAAAACAAAATTAAATTAATTCTCAACTATGTAAGAGTACTAGAGTAGTATTACTTTTTAGATATTATTGATTTTATGGTTTTTTTTTATATTTAACTGCTAAATTTATGTTAAAATAATAATTGGATATTGCGAATTTTAAAATATTATATTTTATTAAATAAGTTATGATAAAATAATATTTTATTATTTTTTCATTATAATCTTAGTTGACAATTAATTGACTGTTATATTTTAACACTAAGACCTATTAACGGGAAAAAAGTAAAATATTAGATTTTTATAATTTTAGTAGTAAAATATTATTTTACGCTAGATCTTAATAATAAAATGTAATATTTCAAAATTTTCAATACCTGATTATTATTTTAACATAAATTTAATAGTGAAATGTAAATATCTCTTGATTTTATTTGTCTATTATTATTTTATCTTTCCAAAAGTGTTTTCAATCCTAATTAATTTTTATTTTAGATTTACCCTCAAATGTACCTTTTCATGCACAAACTCGGGGAAAAATTATCTTTGTCCGTATTATATTTTAAGCATTGATTAATTTAATTAGAAAATAATTAATATATTAATTAAAATATTTTTATTATATTAATAAATTATTTAACATTAATATAATTAATAAATGATTCAATTATAATATTTTTCATTCAAGTAAATGGTAAAAATTGGATATTTAAAATATCAATGTGGATAAAATCCATATGCATATCCAATATTTAAAAGTGAAGATATATATGGATTTGGATATAGAAGTCAATTATCAATATCTAATTGGATAATTACCATCCCTATATTTGCGTCTTTTGGCACATTTTGTCACATCCCATTATTTCCAGGGTATGACTGGCAGGAGACAGTGATACCATCCCATGAGCCTCTGACGTGGACAAACATGACGTGTTGTGAGGTGAAATAAACCTATATATTTACTACTTACAATATATCTACACATAATATTCTGGAAACATGCATGGTTAATATATACTACACATGAAATTTGTTTGAACGACCTAGTGAGTAAATGCTGAAAATAAAAACTAAATAAAAATATTTTGTTATGTAACGTAATTGAATTGTGTAAAGAAAACGTTCTTCTTTTCTTGAGAATATAATTAGCTGAAATATACATATAAAATATACATATAATTCAATAAACACGTGATAATAAAACAACTATCATGAAACATCTCATCAGTATCATAATCTAGGGGCATTTAACTTGCATAACGGGACCTAGCACCGCGTAGTTGGGGGATATTGAACATGAACATGAAAGTTCCTAAGGGAGTCACCTGAGGAGTATTAGGCATGTTGAACTGAGCGATCCCGGGACACTATTTATGGGGGACGGTACTCTACCGGTGGTTTGAAAATATTTCTACCACTTGTATAAATACCATGTAACGTAAACTTATAAAACGTAATCATATAACATGGTAAAAAATATAACATATATTGAAAAACATGCGTAAATCATGTTAAACTTGAATTACATATATACTGAAAATTTGTATAAATTGTCGTAATCTATACTATCACATGTAATAGAAACTTGCTAATCATGAAATCTTGGTGAACTGGAAACAAGTTCATGTAAACTTAAAAGTTCACATTTAAAACACATAATATTTAAAATCATGTACAGAACAACATCATCCACTCACTGAGCTGACAACAAATCATACTGCTTGTGCTGGCGTATGGAACTTATTGGAACTTCCTACGTGGAACTGGTAGGATCTATAAACGTTAGATCGAAATATGATTAGTACGCTATGATACTCATGATTCTAAACGTGTGCATGCAATGATAAGTGTATTCATGTCGATGAGAGAGTCTAAGATGCTATCTGACATCATATGATGTGTTCTGGAATAAATTGGAAAAAAATCATGAATCTGACTCCACGTCGCGACGCAAGGTGGCGCGACGCAACCCATACTGTGTCACGTCATGCACTAGACGTAAGTCAGATCAGAGAGCTCATTTTTGACGTCACGTTGCGATGCAAATCCTTACGCGTCGCGACACCAACCTGATTTCAAAGTTGTTCTACAACTCACCAATGCCAACCTTTTTCGCAATCCATCATCACTGCTTAATCATGCTCAACACAAACTCTTCCCCCAAACAATAATAAGTTCCATTCTCATCAAAATATATAAGGGGATTTATCAACAAACCCAAACCCTAGGGTTTCTAATCCATCACAATTCTTGCATTATCATGGCAGTACACAACAGCTCAAGTTTAATTAGTTCTCTTCTTAACTCATTCATGCAAATTGGTCATGATTCTAGCTTGGTTTTTTCATGATTTCACATGACGAGCTTGAATAATTATGCAAAGTGCAAAGTATTTGCTAAGAAAAAAGAGTGGAAGACTTACTTTGTAACTTAGGGCACTTGAAATTGCAACAAAATTCACTTCTTTCCAAGCTTCATGGCTGTCGAAAAATACAAGAAGAAGGAAGAAGATGGTTTCTCTCATATTTGTAAAGTCCATGTGTTAAGATTTGGTCATTCTCGTCACTTTATCTTGGGCTGACTTTGAGCCCCATTTTTGTCTTGGTTCCAAATAAAAATTGGGAAAACGCTTAACATGAAAGTTGTAATCTTGCAACGATACTAGAATCATTGAAAATTAATATTTGTAATTCAAGAAATCGCTAAAATACTGAGAATTATTCATGAATATTGACATACAAAAATGTGCTGAAACTAAAAATTTATCCCCGACTTCCGATAAAGGTTACGCGGGTAACTATCCTTTAATTCATAATTATAAACGTAATAATATTTCATACAGGAAAAATACGATCACGTGGGACACATCATAATAACCAAAATGTTACACATAAGTTCATAAATTTTTTTAATCACATTTGACACCATGTACGTGTGGATGCTGGTTTTCACCCGAGGTCCACAATCGAGAATTTTTAGTATGGGGGCACTAGCTGTTGGGGCAGTTGTGGAACCCCTGGGGTCGGATCGGTGCCCCGGGCAGCGGAAATAGGTCTAACCCATTGATATCAAGTATGGGTGTAATTTTCAATTATTTAATGAAATACTATATTCCATTACGAGTGTATGGGAAAAAAATCGGGATTGAATCGGAGTCCGGAAGCTCCAGAACGAAGCGAAACAAAAACAACGCGCGTTAAGGGCCTGAAACGCGTGAAGTCCACGCGCTACAGTGCGCGCGCGCACTGTAGCGCGACCTGAACCTTTTTTTTTTATTTGTTTTCTTTGTTCTTTTAATTTATTAACTATCAGCTCTCATTCCACAGTTGGGGCAGTTGTGGAACCCCTAGGGTCGGATCGATGCCCCGGCTACCGGAAATAGGTCTAACCCATGGATATCAAGTATGGGTGTAATTTTAAATTATTTAATGAAATACTATATTCCATTATGAGTGTATATGAAAAAATCGGGACTGAATCGGAGTCCGGAAGCTCCAGAACGAAGCAAAACAAAAACAGCGCGCGTTAAGGACCTGCGCACTGTGGCGCGACCTGAACCTTTTTTTTTATTTGTTTTCTTTGTTCTTTTAATTTATTAAGTATCGGCTCTCATTCCAAGAGCTGGAATGAAAGCTTATTCTTGAGTTTTTAACCCAATAAATTCTGGTCTTCCCTAAACACTTCAAAAACACCCAAAATTAATTTTTAATTTCAAAACCAACATTAACATATGTTATAAAATAAAAATCAAGTTTTTCAAAATATCAAATATTTTTACAAAAATATAAATTTATTTTAAATAGGTACTTGCGTAAATTTTGAATCCAATACACAAACCAAATTAGAATCCCAATAAGAAATGTCTCGTGAACAATTTTAGGTCACCCAAATGAGGTCAAGTGATTCTAGAATGTTAGTCATAGCTCTAAGCTTTAATCTAGAGTTCCAAACTCTAATTAATTGTTCCATGTCCAACATGAACATCTTTGACCTAATTACAAGCATGTTGTGTTTATACTTCTAAAGTATCCTAACACAATTTATTAGTCTTATTTCAACATTAAGTTATGTGATCATGCATCTAATACACAAATAAACATAGCTTAGGAGAAGATAAAACATTACCTAGTAAGCTTGATGCAAGATCCAATCTATTTCTCCTTTGTTGAAATCGTCGGAGAGCCTCCAAGGTGTGCAAGCTCGACTTCAAGATCCAATCTCGATTTCCAACACAAGCAAGCTTCACTTCAAGATCTAATCTTGATTTCTCCTTAATGAAATATTTTAGAGACCTCACAAGCTTCTCTAAAAACCTCTCTAACTTAGGCTAATTTCTCTAAGAATTTGTTTGTATTTGAACTTGTAATTAAAACCTTCCTAAAGCTTGCTATTTATAGCAAAACTTAGGAAATGGATTAGTTAAATGTTTGCCACCTTGATTTAATCCAATTAAATCAAGCCAAAACCACCTATTATTACATACTTACAATTATCATAATATCCTCAAATGGTAGAGATAATTATGATTTTATAATTAAGCCATTGTGTAATTATTGAATTAATCCAATTAATCCAATTAGGTAAAAGTAAATAATCAATGTTATCCAATAACACTTGATTATCATAGTTGATAATTATAATATCGAATATTATCTTTTATCAAAAATAATCAGCTACCCAAGTGCTCAACAAGTACACTTCATATTGGGACTCTCTAAGTTCAGACACGTTCGTCATATAAGCCTAGCTAATATGTACGCAATTTGGCCACCTCCGCATTCGCGAAGAACACGAACGACCTTTCTGAACTATACAAGTCGAGGTCATCACATATGTTTAACAATCCCTCCGTCGTAGGCTATCTGAGTTGTGCTTAGGAAACATAAAATATACCTTCAAGTTTCTGAGACGCACATCTCATGTCGACATGTCCACGATTCTTTACAACTAATGCGATCCACCATAGGTGATCGGCTTTGGCCAAAGTCTTTAAGAATCGTGATTTTACTCACATGAATACTTAAACCCCTTTATGATACACATATGGGCCGACGGATCCTATCTTGCTTCGCACTTGATTATTGAGTGCATCGGTTCACAGCCAACGAACATCTAGAGGCCAGATGATGAAAGGTTTCTGACATACATGGCATCAAAGTGTGGAGGATCTCACACAAAATCAATAATATCCTATAGTCAAAGGATTACATATGCTACTCGACACGATGAGATTCCTATTGATGGTGGTGTGTACTTCCAACTATTAGGAATCACCTATGAGTCATTCAGTATTCGCTCCAATGAATACCCACATGTCTATACGAGTTTCCGAAACTCATGGTACATCGCGTTAAACCATTGGAACTCCAATTCCAATATACGACATGTGCTAGTTTTCTAGGTTATAGGAATTCGACCGTATTCCAAAACCAACGACTATGAATATTTACTTTAAGAATAGTTTACATCTAGTGTCAAGACTATTCTAAGGTCGATGTCATTCTTAGCATATCTATACATCAATTTAATACGCGTAATGACAATACTATTAATAAGGTATAAATGAACACGTGGAAAAGAAATACCGCGTAATTAGAGAGTTAATTGAACGAAAAGACATAGTGGTCTTGAAGGTTCAAGGACAAGACAACATAGCAGACCCGCTTACAAAGGCCTTACCTCCTAACTTATTCGATAAACATGTGGAGGAGATGGGGCTACGGTACCATCCATATTGGCACTAAGCAAGTGAGAGTTTGATGGAGTTGGTGCTTGGAGTGCCAATCCGATTTGTACATTTCATTATTTATTAATAAAATAACTATATTTTTCATTTCATATCTTAGAATGGTATCAGTAGCAAAGGCTTAACCACACAACATATATTTTTGAATCTATGCCATAATAATTTTAATTTAATTATGCATAAGACATATTGGATATGTATTGCATGTTTTAAATGAAAACTTTGACATAATTAAGTTAATGACTTGATTTTCATAAATCTCTCATGATTATGTGATTACTTTATTTAAGTAATATTATTAATAATGTTGGAGCATTATTGGATGGTCCGCCTTGTCAATACGGAGATGAATGAGTTCTTACTACTTATATCCAATATCATCATTAGTTTGAGGATAAGAAATGGTTCAGGACCAAACTAGGAGTCACATGAAGTGATTGACCTTGGAGGTCTACCTAATGAGTTACAAAGGCCGATATCGTCATTAGTGTGAGGCTGGAGTAAATATCATGGGATCCACTTCCCGCTATGAAATTTTAATAGTCAAATTTCTATTTTTCCGTTAAGGGAGATTACAGAATTACGTAAAGTAGTGGGAGGGCACTAATAGATTTAAAATTCCATAATCAATTAGTGTTATCACTTTTGAAATGAAAATTGTTCTGTTACTACTCAAAGATTTTGCCGTGTAGATGGTTGCCACTAATCCATTGATGAAACTTTTGGATTCCTATAAGCTAAAAGAAGCCGAGAACTATTTCGAATGGGAAATGAACATGCACATTGTCTTGGAGTATGAAAAGTTGACTTATGTCACTATCAATCCACTGTCTGTTGATATCGATCCTGACTCCACTCTAGAAGAGCGAGAAACTTTTGATAGCCTGCGACGGAGGGATTGTTAAACATATGTGATGACCTCGACTTTTATAGTTTAGAAAGGTCATTCGTGTTCTTCGCGAATTTGGAGGTGGCCGAATTGCGTACATATTAGCTAGGCTTATATGAAGAACGTGTTTGAACTTAGAGAGTCCCAATATGAAGTGTACTCGTTGAGCACTTGGGTAACCAATTATTTTTTATAAAAGATAATATTCGATATTATAATTATCAACTAAGATAATCAAGTGTTATTGGATAACATTGATTATTTACTTTGACCTAATTGGATTAATTGGATTAATTCAATAATTACACAAGGGGTTAATTGTAAAATCATAATTATCTCTACCATTTGAGGATATTATGGTAATTGTAAGTATGTAATAATAGATGTTTTTGGCTTGATTTAATTGGATTAAATCAAGGCGGCAAACATTTAACTAATTCATTTCCTAATACTTGGCTTGATTTAATTGGATTAAATTAAAGTGGGAGACAATGGAGATTAGTCACACCTAATTATACATATTTGTACAAATTGAATTAAACCCACTTAAAAGGTGATTACAACTTTTATTAATTAAAAATTGCATAAGTTTTGCTATAAATAACAAGCTTTAGGAATGTTTTAATTACAAGTTCAAATACAAGCATAAGCAAATTCTTGAGAGATTAGCCTAAGTTAAAGAAGTGTTTAGAGAAGCTTGTGATGTCTCTACAACATTTCATCTAGGAGAAATCGATATTGGATCTAGAAGTGAAGCTTGGAAGCATTGGAAACAAGATTGAATCTTGAAGTCAAGCTTGCACACTTTGAAGGTTCTCCAACAATTTCAACAAAGGAGAAATAGATTGGATCTTGCATCAAGCTTACTAGGTAATGTTTGATCTTCTCCAAAGCTATGTTCATTTGTGTATTAGATGCATGATAACATAGCTTAATGTTGAATAAGGCTAATCAATTGTGTTATGATACTTTAGAAGTATAATCACAACAAGCTTGTAATTTGATCAAAATATTCATGTTGGAAATGGAACAATTAATTAGAGTTTGGAACTCTTGATTAAAGCTTAGAGCTTTGGCTACCATTCTAGAATCACTTGACCACCTTTGGGTGACCTAGAATTGTTCACGAGACATTTCTTATTGGGATTCTAATTTGGTTTGTGTAATAGATTCAAAATTTACGCAAGTGCGTATTTAGAATAAATTTATATTTTTATAAAAATATTTGATATTTTGAAAAACTTGATTTTTATTCTATAACATGTGTTAATGTTGGTTTTGAAATTAAAAATTAATTTTGGGTGTTTTTGAAGTGTTTAGGGAAGACCAGAAGCAATTAGGGTAATAGACCATAATTGCATCAGCTCTCTGGAATCCAGAGAGCTGAGCATTTTGAAAACAAATGAAAAAAAAAATAGAAGCAGACCTGGGCACTACAGTGCGCTCGCGCTACACGTACTGTAGCTCGTGTGCTTCACGCGCGCCGATTTTGTTTTCGTTCGTTCGGGAGCTTCCGGACTCCGATTCAGTCCCATTTTTTTCCTATACACTCGTAATGGAATATAGTATTTCATTAAATAATTTAAAATTACACTCATACTTTATTCCACACAAAATCAATGCTATCCTATTGTCAAAAGATTACATATGCTACTCGACTCGAGGAGATTCCTATTGACGGTGGTGTGTACTTCCAACTATTAGGAATCACCTATGAGTCATTCATTATTCACTCCAACGAATACCCACATGTCTATACGAGTTTCCGAAACTCATGGTACATCGCGTTAAACCATTGGAACTCCAATTCCAATATACGACATGTGATATTCTTCTAGGTTATAGGAATTCGACCATATTCCAAAACCAACGACTATGAATATTTACTTTAAGAATAATTTACATTTAGTGTCAAGACTATTCTAAGGTCGATGTCATTTTTAGCATATATTATACATCAATTTAATACGCGTAATGACAATACCATTAATAAGGTATGAAATGAAAAATATAGTTATTTTATTAATAAATAATAAAATATAAAAATCAGATTGGCACTCCAACCACCAACTCCATCACTAGTGATCCTGTAAAACAAAGATAGAATGAGCGGAGAGTACTTCCCACCGGTGTGGTGGGTGCCATAGGTACTCCGTCGCTCAAGTCAGTAGTGAAGACGAGCTGTAAATAATAGAAGAGCAAGGCTTGATGTTACCTTGACTTCTGTTGACTGCCGTGAGGGCGGTCGCCGGGGTTTAGAGAGTAAGAAACATAGAGAGCTCAAGTATGAGAACTAAAACCTCTCCCCCTCATTATGAATTGTGGCTCCTTTTATAGGCTATCGAAATATGAGTTTGATTGATACAGTAAATGTTTAACCCTTTGGTGCCCAAAACGACTAAACACGTAAATCATGAATAAATGCATTTTTCGGTTGGGTAGGTGGTAAGTCAAAGGGTTGTTTGGTAGGCCTCTCTTTGTGCGTGGGCCTGAGAAGGTAATTGGATCCTTGGCCCGAGTCTGTTCTGGGTACTGTTTGAAGGATTTGGGCTATTACTGATGTAGAGCCTGAAGTGAAAAGTCAAAAATATCTTTGGCCCAAATTTAGCCAGCACAGTTTTTCCCATATTCTCTAAGTCAAAGAGTTCTGGGCTTGGAGAGTATTCGACAAGTATGTCGTCTGAGGTATGTATAAAGCACGCAAGCATACCTGGACATTGATGTCGTTTGGACCTGTCAAAGGCCATACCATATTGATGGAGCTAAATAAATATCTACGATGATCATTAGTCAACCAATCCTGGACGTTGATGTCGCTTGGACCTGTTAAATGTAATATCATGTTGATGGAACCAAGTAAATATCAAGAATGAATCCTAGTTGACCAGATCTAGATGTTGATCTAAGAGATCGTCATAAGTTTGTGGGGAATGACCCTGTCGACTGGACCATATGAAGGCCAGGTTAATCTCCATACTACTGGTCAAGGGACCATTGGAGTCTTCATCGTCGTCTGGACCAAATGGAGGCTAGGTCTTGAACTCGACTCTACATGAGCCATGGGGAATGTTCCCAGTTGACTGAACCAGATAAAGGTCAGGATCATCCCCATACTATGGGTCAAAGGACCAGTGGAGTCTTCAATGTTGTCTGGACCAGATGAAGGTCAGGTCTTGAACTTGACTCTACATGAGCCATTGGGAATGTTCCTAGTCGAATGAACCAGATGAAGGTCAGAATTATCCCCATACTACAGGTCAAAGGACTAATGGAGTCTTCAATGTTGTCTGGACCAGATGAATACAAGATTTTCAACTTGACTCTACATGAGCCATGGGGAATGTTCCCAGTCGACTGAACCAGATGAATATCAAGATAATCTCCATACTATGGGTCAAAGGACCAATGGAATCTTCAATGTCGTCTGGACTAGATGAAGGCCAAGTCTTCAACTTAACTCTACATGAACCATGAGGAATGTTCCCATTCGACTGAACCGGATGAAGGTCAGAATAATCCCCATACTATGGGTCAAATGACTAGGGGAATCTTCAATGTCGTCTTGACCAGATGAATGCCAGGTCTTCAACTTGACTCTACATGAGCCATGGGGAATGTTCCCAGTCGACTGAACCAGATAAAGGTCAGGATAATCCTCATGCTACGGGTCAAATGACCAGAGGAATCTTCAATGTCTCCTGGACCAGATGAAGGCCAGGTCTTCAGCTTGACTCTACATGAACCATGAGGAATGTTCCAAGTCGACTGAACTAGGTGAAGGTCATGATAATGCCCATACTACGAGTCAAAGGACCGTGGGCGTCTTCAATATTGTCTGGAACTGATGAAGGTCCAGAAGGATCTTTATTCTACTAGACCTTGTGAAGGTCCATGAGGGTCTTCACTTATCACTCTACAAAACCTGATAAAGATCCATGAGACAATGGTCGACTGAATCTGTTGAATGTCCATGAGTCTTATGTCGACTGGAAGTAATGAAGGTCTATGAGAATCTTAACTCCTCACTCTACAAGACTTGATAAAGATCCATGAGACAACGATTGACTGAACTTGATGAAGGTCCATGAGAGTCTAGACTCCACTAGACATGATGAAGGTCTAAGAGAGTCTTTACTTCCCATTAGACTAGACCGAATTTAGGTCTAGAAGGGTCTCCACTCTACTAGACCTGACAAAAGTCAGTGAGGGTCTTCATTCCTTATTCTACAATCCTCACTCTACAAGACCTGACAAAGTTCGGTGAGGGTCTTCATTCCTCATTCTACAATCCTCACTCTATAAGACCTGACAAAGGTCGGTGATGGTCTTCATTCCTCATTCTACAATCCTCACTCTACAAGACCCGACAAAGGTCAGTGATGGTCTTCATTCTTTATTATACAAGACCTAACAAAGGTCAATGAGGGTCTTCATTCCTCATTATATAATCCTCACTCTATAAGACCTGACAAAGGTCAATGAGGGTCTTCGGTCGAATGAAGTCTATAGTTGATGGCAATCCATCCATGTAGTATGAAAGAGATGATAATTCTTCCATGTAGGGTCGAATAGAACCTCGGCCAAATACTAAGCCTTCATCCATGTCATATCGAATGACACATTTGCCTCAAGCTAAATCTTCATACATGCAGTGTCGACTGTGTATCCTTTTTATGCCAAGTCTTTATGCATGTAGTGTCGACTGGGAAATTTGCCTCATGTTGAGTCTTCATTCGTGTATTATCGTCTAGGACATCCTTCTCATGCCAAACCTTTATACACGTAGTGTCTACTGGGAAATTTGCCTCATGTTGAGTCTTCATTCGTGTATTATCGTATGAGACATCCTTCTCATCATGTCAAGCCTCCATACACGTAGTGTCAACTGAGACGTCTATGCCAAGTCTTCATGCTGAGTCTCCACACATGTAGTGTCGATTGAGACATCCTCCTCATGCCGAGTCTTCATATATGCAGTGTCGACAGGGACAAATGGTCTTACTGATGTTAGAGTAAGGCTATTCTCTCCCAAGTTATCATAGTTTTTTCCTTTCAGACCCAGTCTACGATTATGTTTAATCGTTGGGAATTAATTGGTCTTCATGAGATTTTGGTCGACTGGACTTGATGAAGGTCCATGGGGGCTACGGTCGAATGGAGTCTTGAGTTGATGGTAATCCATCTATGTAGTGTGGAGAATATGATTATCTTTCCATGTCATATTAAGAATATAACAATCATTTCATGTAGTCTGGAGTTGTTGGCAATCCACCTGGTCATATGGAGAATATGACTATCTTTTCATGTAGTCTGGAAGAGATGACAATTCATTCATATCGTATAGAGGAGATGAGAATTCTTCAATGTAGTCTGGAAGAGATGACAATCTTTCCATGTAGTTTGGAGTAGATGATAATTCATCCATGTAGCATGGAGTTGATGGCATTCCTATAGAATACTTCTTGGGCGATTAAATATGCTTGAGGATTATGAGGGTATTCTCATATCGACTGGGAGAAGCATGTCGATTAGGTCAGGTGTTGGTCAATATAGGTCGTTTGGAGCAAAATGGGTTTCTCCCTAAATTGGAGTTTTGTGAAGGATAATTTTTTCTGAAGTAACCAATGAATACTTATTTGGGAAGCTATGATGTCCCCAAGGCGACAATGGGTGGCTTCTGACCCATTGTTTTTGTCTAATTACATCAGGTGATATCTTATTGAGATGTATTACTAGCACATCATTTATTATATCGCTTGGGAGGATTCGAGCTTCTCTCATCGTGATGGCTGATGGAACTTCCTCTCTTATTATTCCTCTTATCCTCCTTCCACATGATCTCAATGTGGGCCCGAGCCATGTCTTGATCCATCGTGTAGCATCGAAATTTAGTGAGCTTTTTGTAGAGTCCACTTTCTGAAAGTAATTCATTTCTGAATGCTTCCACTACAGTAGGCTGATGGAGATCTGAGATTATTATCCTCTCTTTATTGAATCGAGCCACGTTGCTTCGTAAAGACTCTGCTCTCTATTGCTGGATGGCATTGAGGTTATTGGTGGTCTTCTCAAGCATGCAACACATTACAAAATGCTCCACAAATTTGTCTGCTAGTTGTTGGTAAGACTTGATGGATCTGTATGGGAGATTGATGAACCAGGTGAGGGCAGGACCAACCAATGTTTCTCCAAATCCTCTGCACATTCCAGCTTCTCATTGATGATGAGTTAGATCGGTCGACATCATCTTGTATTTGTAATGGACCACATGATCGCTTGTGTCCGTGGATCCACCATACAGCTTCATATCTGGTGGACTAAACTTTCGTGGGAGTTCAATGGAAGTAATATGCACGGGCCAAATTTGGACCCAAGGGTAAAATCATCTTTCACCTTAAACCCAACAATATACAAGGCCCGAAAGTAAAGACCAGGCCCAAAGAATTCTGTATTATTGGATTACAATTGAGCCATAAACTTAAGGACAAAACCTCTTAATTATATCAACCACTTTTCCCCACTTTGCCTAACACAAGGCATATTCTCACATGCTCAAACTTTTATCAAATGTCTGGGCACGTTGTGGGACTTATGCCAGCTGCCAAAGATGATCCTTTTCATCTATAAATAGCAACGCAATTCAAGAAACAAGGGAGGAAGTGGGACTTCTTTCTTACAAGTCTCTGCTCTCTGACACTAACTCTCTCAGAGTACTTCATCCCCTTATACACTTATCACAGCCCTCACGGCTACCAAAAGAGTCTAAGGTAACATCAAACCTTGCTTTCACATTTTACATATTTACTGCTCATTTCATACTATTGACTTGAGCGTCGGAGTGCCCCCGGCACCCACTACACCGGTGGGCATTCTGCTCCCGCTCATTCTACATTTGTCTTACAGGATCGCTAATGCCCCCAACCTACAAATTCTGATTGTGGACCTCGGCCAAATTCTAGTGTCCACAATTTGGCGCCCACCGTGGGGCCTTAGCGATTCATAGCAAGCAAAGACCCCCTCAGTCTACAAATCCTTACAAATATAACTATCCATAGCTTCGTGCAACAGACAGACACCACATGTGGTGGCACAATTAGCCACTTTACAAAACAGTTACAATCAATGGAAGATAAAAACTTATCCATGTAAAAGTCCAGTACTAATCTCCAATAGTATCTGGAACATAATTCTTTCTTCATCCACTCAAAGGCGTGAGGCTACAACTCATTTCAACTATCTTATCAACCCAATTTCTTAGGAGTATTCGAGAAGATGGCAAGTGAAAATTCACCATCAAATGACCATTCATTTAATCACCAAAGAAACCATCACATTTCTTCAGCCGACCTATCACGACAAGACACATCTTCCATGTGAATGGAAATGTTGGAGTAATCTTCTCCAGTCTACCTAGAATCAAACTACCAATAAGGAAAATCCAAATCGAGATAACTTCTCAGCATTATTTCCCTATAAAACATCAGCTCCCAAAGACGTGGGAGAATATCCATATTCATCATACGACATAGATGAATTCCAATCTTCTTCATATGATATGAAAGGTGTGTCATCTGCTTCACGCAATGCAAAGAGGATTGTTATCTCCTCCCGAGGACGTGGAAGGATTGTCATCTCCTCCAGTCTACAAGAAAAGTTTTTCATCTCCTCCAGACTACATGAAAACCCACTGTCTAAGCCAATTATGGTCTCTTACACAAGAAAGAAGCTGGACACAACCACTGTTTACATGTGTAGTTGCCAGTCTACACTTGCATGAAACACTCTGCCATATGTAGTCCATAGTCGTACGCAGACTGCAAAAAATCAAGCATGCTAAAAAAAAAAATTGAAAGTTAGGCCAAAATGATCAATGAAGAGGCAGGTAAAAAAAAAATCGTAGGCTCCAATAAGAATTGCAAGCAGTCCAAAGCTAAAGGTGCAAATGCTATAGATTTCTTCCATCAAGCTACACGTGGGTGCCAAGAAAAGTTTCACTCTACAAAAGGAACCTCATAAACAACAAATAGTTGAGATAAAGTGAGGCCAACTACCCCAAGCTACAAAAAAAAAAAAAAGAAGAAATTGGCGTGATAAAAAAACAACTTTGCCCAAAATAAAAAAAAAAAAAAAAAAGCAAGTGGGCCCGAATTTGCTTTGTTGATTGACTAAAAAAAAAGAAGTAATTGGCGTGATAAAAAAAGGCTTTTGCCAAAATAAGAATAATAAGAGGAAAACAAGGTGGGGCCAATTTCAAAAGAGAAAGTGTAGTAATGAAAGAAGAAAAGAAGAAATCAGCCCCATAATTTTGACTAAAACAAAAATAGAGAGTGGGCCATGTACAAATCATATATTAGTTCATTAAAAGCCAACAAGCAAGTAGCTGGCATAAATTGCCACACACTACCTTTCCCATACTACCACACTACAAAACCCATAGCCTCTCATTTAAAAAAATTAGAGCCTCACGCTACATGCAAAGTGGCCCATTCGATATGTGGATTCTTCCATATGTTAATATCACAAGCAAGTCTAGCTCTGGTGGTTCTTTTGTCGACAACACTCTTGTTGGTGTCATTCACATTGAAATCAATTTCACCCATGCTACATTCACGTGCCTGATATTTTCTTCTCTACCACCATTCTTCTTCTTGTTGCATGCCAGAGTATGATCCATGTAAGGACTGAGGCTGAATGGTCCACGTTTAGGCTCAATTTACTTTTTCTCCATGAGGTTCTTGGTATTAAGGCTGACCCAATTCTCCATATTGCATGAAATATGGTCGCATGAAAAAGAGAAGTCCATATGGTCTGGGGAGAGAAAGTTGATGGTGACCATGCTTTGAGATTTTTTGCCTTTATCCTTATGTGCAAATTGGCCTGGTTCTTGCTCATAAAGTACTTCATAGGGTCACAATGGTCTTAGCCTCTCTTGGCCACTTGCACGTGAAAGCTGATGCTTGTCAGCTTGTGTATGGCTTCTTTGCTACATGGTGGCTTTTGATTTATTTCCTTTCTTAGAGGGACATTTTTCGTGGGTTCCTTGGTCATTTGCGCAAAAGCTGGCTTTATACATGTAGGTTGATTTTTTCGAAGTGGCAGTGTGTGGTTGGCATGCATGACGATGGTAGCCTGTAAAATGTTTTGGGGTACGACTTCTTAGCATGTGGTGCACCATACTATTTGTTTTGGTGACAAAGAATCCCATTTGCATCCAGCCGACATGTGTGCCTCCAGCATGTATCCAAGATTTAGCCTAAGGCGAAAGGGTTTCATTCAACATGACAAGTCAAGGCGAGAGGACTCACGTGTCATGGGCCCAGTTGATGCAATTCATACCTTGTCGAATGAAGTTCGTCCTTTGTTCCAAGCGATAGGCATATATGCTATCTTGTCATACGGTTCTATTCAACATCAATAGAATGACCAACATCTAGCCCAATCAATTGATCAAACTGTCTCATTCAACGAAACCTTCATGCTACAGCTATGCAGCGATACCACTATATACTACACACATGAAGGTTTTTCATCGAGTGGGATGATAAATCATCTGGTTCATACTATTATCCATACTACAAGGTGGTTAGCTATCAACTTCAGGCTACATGGAAAATTCCCAACACCTCTAGACTACTTGGAATGATTATCAACTCCTCCAGACTAAGTCAAAGGTTAGTTATCATCTCTATGCTACATTGATTTAATATTGCCAACCTCATACTACATAGGAAATCTTTTATCATACCTAGTAGAATGAAGAACACTCTTGCATTTCCTTTAGATCCAATTAACCAGCCTTTATCAGGCTATATAGTATGGAAATTATATATGACTCTCATCAAGTTCATTCTATTGTAGTATCATTGACCTTTCTCAGGTCTTGTATAATTAATGACCTTGATAGACATCCATCTCTTTCATACTACATGTGAAGATAATCATCTACACACTACGTATAAAGATTATCATCCAACTTCAGACTACATGGAAGGATTTCCATAAACTCTAAGAAGCATTGGAAGAGCCCCATGAACCTTTATCAGGTTCATTCGACCGTAGTCTCCTGACCTTCATCAGGTCAGGTAGAATGAAAATTATCTTGGACATACTTTCAGTCCAATAGTCTGACCTTCATCATGTCGAGTAGTATGAAGATTTTCTTAGACCTTCATCAGGACTAGTAGAATGAAGATTCTTATAAACGTTCATTAGGTTAATACGACCATGTCTCGTGGACATTTGTCAGGTCCATTCGACAATAGTCTCATGGTCAGGTAGGATGAAGATCCATTTGGACCTTCATCAAGTTCATTCGACCATTAATTCATGGACCTTTATCGGGTTCATTCGACTATAGTCTTCTGACCTTCATCAGGTCAGGTAGTATGAAGATTCACATAGACCTTTATTAAGTTCATTCGACCGTAGCTTCATGGACCTTCGTCAGGTCCATTCGATAAGTCCAGTCGACAGTAGTCTCATAGAAGAATGAGAGGTGATGACTTGCATCAAGTTCATTTCATTATAGTATCATGGGCCTTCTTCAGATCTAATATAGTGTAATGACCTCCTTGGACTTCCATCAAGTCCATGCGACATGTCCATTCGACAGTAGTCTCGTGACCTTCATCAGGTCTTGTAGTATGAAGATTCACATAGATATTCATTAGGTTCATTCGACTGTGCCTTATGGACCTTCATCAGGTCCATTTGATAGTCCATTCGACAGTAGTATCATGGACCTTCATCAGAACTAGTAGTATGAGAAGGAAAGACTCTCATAGACCTTCTTCAGGTCTAGTAGAGTAAAAATCCTCATTGACTCATATTAGATCATGTATAATGAAGAATGAAGACCCCCGTGGATTTTCATCATATACGGAATCTGTAGACTCCCATGTACCTTCATCGGGTATAGTGGAATGTGTAAACTTTACTTTGACCTTCATAAGGTCGGGAGGATTAAACTTCCATATACCCATATTAGGTATAGTGGAGTGTGTAGACTTTCTTGGACCTTCATCGGGTAATGTAAACTCTGATGTACTTTTCAAGTGTTGTAGAATGAAATCTTCTTAGACTTTCATCAGATCTAGTATATGTAGACTCCCTTGTACCTTTATCAATATGTATGGTCGTCTTGATACATAAGACAATGAAACATCCTCCATATGGAACATGCCCATTTGACTCAGGAAGAGTCAAATAGAAGACATGGCCTTCATCTGGTCCAGACGACATTGTAAATTCCCCTGGTCCTTTGACCCGTAGTATGGGGATTATCCTGACCTTTATCTGGTTCAATCGACCGGGGACATCCCCCATTGGCTCATGTAAAGTCAAGTTGAAGACCTGACCTTCATCTGGTCAGACGATATTGTAAATTCCCATGGTCTTTTGACCCGTAGTATGTGGATTATCCCGACCTTCATCTGGTTCAGTCGACCGGGGAAATCCCTCATTGGCTCTTTTAGAGTCAAGTTGAAGACCTGACCTTCATCTGGTCAGACGATATTGTATATTCCTCTGGTCCTTTGACCCGTAGTATGAGGATTATCCTGACCTTCAACTAGTTCAGTCGACCGGGGACATCCCTCATTGGCTCATGTAGAGTCAAGTTGAAGACCTGACCTTCATCTGGTCAGACGATATTGTAAATTCCCCTGGTCTTTGACCAATAGTATGGAGATTGTCCTGACCTTCATCTGGATCAGTCGACCGGGGACATCCCCCATTGGCTCATGTAGAGTCAAGTTGAAGACATGACCTTCATCTGGTCAGACGATATTGTAAATTCCCCTAGTCTTTTGACCAGTAGTATGGAGATTGTCCTGACCTTCATCTGGATCAGTCAACCGGGGATATCCCCCATTGGCTCATGTAGAGTCAAGTTGAAGACCTGACCTTCATCTGGTCAGACGATATTGTAAATTCCCCTGGTCCTTTGACCCGTAGTATGGGGATTATCCTGACATTCATCTGGTTCAGTCGACCGGGGACATCCCCAATTGGCTCTTGTAGAGTCAAGTTGAAGACCTGGCCTTCATCTGGTCAGAATACATTGTAGATTCCTCTGGTCCTTTGACCCATAGTATGAGGATTTTTCTGAACTTTCATCTGGTTCAGTCGACCGAGGACATTCCCCACAGCTAAATGTCAAGCCAAGTTGAAGACTTGGACTACTCTTTGTTGGAAACCGTTTCCTCTTGCGCGGCGGAAGTTGCGGATGTGGTGGCACCGGATCTTTAAAATTTTCTCTGCCTTCTCCTTTGTTGAAGTCGAACTCCACCAAACTCTTGATGAATTTCCTTTGAGATTCTACCGTAGAATCAACCACTCAATCTTCCGAGCTATATCTCGAAACCAACAAACCGAAGTGTGGGCTTCACTCACAAAGATCAACCTCTAAACTTTTTAGAGAAGTTTTTAATGTCACAAACTCTTTTGGCTTTAGAAAGATGAGATGAAGAAGATCAAGTATCTTGTTCACTTTTGTTTTTCTTTCTAATCTCAACTATTGAGAAATAAGATTTTTCTCTCTACCTTACTCACAACTTTTGTGAAATGTTTTAGCTCTCTCTTGAATTTCTTTTTCCAAAATGCTAAGTATGAGAATTTTCTTAAATTCACCCAACATTTGAGTGGGAATGGTAGAGAATATGAACTAAAGTCATTCCATCAACATCCACTCAATTTTATCAATTGTAAATGGCCAACACACTTGAGTGGAGTGTCAACCAAATCCATTAGATAATGGAACAAGTTAGGTAATTAGGTCAAAACTAATTAACAAAAACTTGGTGGATGATTTGGCAAACCATTAAGGCTTGTCTTGATAATGCATTTACCATTATCAAATAATGATGTCATAATTATCTCATAATTATGCATTATCAATGATGATGTAATAATTATCTTATAATTATTATTTGATTATCTTATAATCAAAATATTAGAAAATATAATATTAAACTAATTTAATATTATTTTCATTTGTGACAAAATTATTATTAATCATATTAATAATATTCAACTATAATGTGAGCATATTATTAGACAATCTAATTATATTAGGTTTGCTACTGTTAATCGAGCTAGCACGGGGACCAAATGTAACGAATTATTAACTCCGCGTTATTCCACTAAAAACTCAAAGTTGAACTCTCGTTACCGTAGATGGAAATATAAGCCGAAAAAACTTCGGTGTCCATCGATATAGTCACTACATATGGATATAGCCCTTCACGAATATCTCATAAATAGAGCCGGGTCATAAGTCCGTTATACCCCTCTAAATATTTTGTCTCTTAAGCACCATTGATTCTATAATGAATAATTAATTCATAACAATTATGAATATAGTACTTTCTATTCGTAATAGAAAAGTTGAGCGCTCAAAATTATTCAAGTCCCGAATCAACTCTTAAAAGAGATATTCTTCTACTTCTCGAAAGAATGAGTGAATTCCATATCTATGTAAAACGTTCCCAACTACATACCAAATCATATCCCCAAAATACGTAGTTTTTGGCCGGGACTGCTACACCAACCTCACCATAGTAAATCAAAGGACACAGCCTAACATGCAGGAGTTCGTAGTACACTCAGGATTAAGATTAATCAATATATGACCATCTAGTAGATAAAATGAATTTCTTGGGTTAACGGATATTAAAAGAAATTCAAAGTTATCTGAGTCCAGTCCTATATGATCATATCATACAAGGTGCCTCCATTCTCATGTCACCACATGAACGAACCCGGATCAAGGTCGTCATACAATTATAGAATGGACCGCAACTATAGATAAACCACAAACAAAGTACCCACTCTGTTTGCTCTCTATGGACAATTTAGATTACTAACTTCAGACTTAAATCCTCTTGTGTATCAAACATACACTAAGTCTAAAGGTACAAAAGTAATCAAGGTAAACAAGACAATTAGACAATATGCAATTTAAATCAAACAACTTTGATAAATGAATAATGTGTTTATAATTATTACAATAATCAATTCCGTTTTACAACACATGAAGCTCTAGGACATAAATCCCAACACTCTTAGTCCAAAAGACATTGAATTCTTTCTATCGTATGTAACATGAACTATGCACTCTCAACATGTACTTTTACATCTTGTTTCGTTCGACACGTATAAAATACTCTCTAAATCAAGAACTTCTTGACTTAGAGAGTAGTGGACAAACTGTACGGGCCAAATTTGGACCCAAGGGTAAAATCGTCTTTCACCTTAAACCCAACAATATACAAGACCCGAAAGTAAAGACCAGGCCCAAAGAATTCTGTATTATTGGATTACAATTGAGCCATAAGCTTAAGGACAAAACCTCTTAATTATATCAACCATTTTTCCCCACTTTGCCTAACACAAGGCATATTCTCACATGCTCAAACTTTTATCAAATGTCTGGGCACGTTGTGGGACTTATGCCAGCTGCCAAAGACGATCCTTTTCATCTATAAATAGCAACGCAATTCAAGAAACAAGGGAGGAAATGGGACTTCTTTCTTACAAGTCTCTGCTCTCTGACACTAACTCTCTCAGAGTACTCCATCCCCTTATACACTTATCACCGCCCTCACGGCTACCAAAAGAGTCTAAGGTAACAACAAACCTTGCTTTCAAATTTTACATATTTACTGCTCATTTCATACTATTGACTTGAGCGTCGGAGTGCCCCCGGCACCTACCACACCGGTGGGCAGTCTGATCCCGCTCATTCTACCTTTGTCTTACAGGATCGCTAATGCCCCCACCCTACAAATTCTGATTGTGGACCTCGGCCGAATTCCAGCGTCCACATAATAGATCCCAAAAATGGAGTATCTGAGATAATGACGTCTAAGTTTTTTCTCACTGGTAGTTTGACACCTGGTAGGATGGAGAGAATTGCATCTTTGAACTCCTGCATTTCCTTGCGCATGGTGGAAGCAACTTGCCGTGTTTGGTCGGTTGGGGAGATATTGATTTCTTTCTTGACTTGGTTGACAGTTGTCTGATGGCGGATAGTCGCTTGCCACATTTTTAAATGACCCCAAGAAATTGGTTGGGATTGTAGGATTGTTGGGATAGTATTGAGTATCATGTTGTTGGGAAGTTGAAGAGATTTGCTCCAATTGCTTCTGGAGAGTTGTGTTGGATCTTCGCATGACTAGGTTCTCTTCTTCTAAGACACGTAATTGTTCTTAAAGTATGGCCAACTGCGTGGCCACAGGATCTGGTGTCCGCTCATTGCCAGAAGCCATGAGTAGTTGTGTTGAATGGATCGTAGACTGAGAGATCTTCGTTGCTATAAATCGCTAAGGCCCCACGGTGGGCGCTAAATTGTGGATGCTGGTTTTCGCTCGAGGTCCACAATTGAGAATTTGTAGTATGTGAGCACTATCGATCCTGCAAAACAAAAGTAGAATGAGCGGGGAGTACTGCCCACCGGTGTGGTGGGTGCCGTAGGTACTCCGACGCTCAAGTCAGTAGTGAAGATGAACTGTAAATAATGGAAGAGCAAGGCTTGATGTTACCTTGACTTCTGTTGACTGTCGTGAGGGCGGTGGGCGGTGTTTAGATAGTAAGAAACTTAGAGAGCTTAAGTATGAGAGCTAAGACCTCTCCCCCTCATTATGAATTGTGGCTCCTTTTATAGGCTATCGAAATATGGGTTTGATTAATACAGTAAATGTTTAATCATTTGGTGCCCAAAACGGCTAAACACGTAAATCATGAATAAATGCATTTTTCGGTTGGGTAGGTGGTAAGTCAATGGATTGTTTGGTAGACCTCTCTTTGTGCGTGGGCCTGAGAAGGTAATTGGGTCATTGGCCTAAATCTGAGTATTGTTTGAAGGATTTAGACTATTACTGATGTAAATCATGAAGCAAAAAGTCAAAAATACAATTGACTCAAATTTAACCTGTACAGTACGTAGAACTCGTTTTTTTGTTACCACAATTCTACATAAATAAATCATGCAAAACATATAACTAAATGTAGAATATATGATGATTTCTATCAATATTTTAAAATATAATGTCATTCTTTATCAAATTTTGGCCTAATATAATAATAAAAAAAAAACCCCATTTACTTGTACTGAAAAATCTAACGGTCCCTTGACATTTCCAAATGATTTATTACGCACCTAAAGTTGCTTATTCGAGTAATAAGTAATCATTGGCTGAACAATCTGACACTGAGAAATAAAAAGTAAAACATGCGCGCTGCCCACGTTATTAAATTTGGACAATTTTTGACCTCACGTGTTCACGAAGATCCGAGGCCCGAGGCATATATTTTAACTCTCGTCTTTGGTGAGGTAATTAACATTTTTGTAAAAATTATTATTTTTCTGAATTGCTTTCTTTTTTTTTTTCAATTTTTTTGGGGGTAAAGATTAGTAGATGATTCTTGAGGTTTACTTAAGTGTCCATTTGTTTCAGTGGCGTATCCAGAAATTTCAATTAGTGGGGCAAATTTTTTTTCTTACCGAAATAATATATAATGAATTCATACATATTTTTTGAAATTACAAGATGATCTCTATACTTTTGAAAATTATGAAATAGCCCTTAATTTCTAAACTTATATATTAACCCAAAATTTTTAGAATTATATTTTTATCCATAATTTATAAAAATACAAATTTACCCTAAGAATTTAAGTAAGAAATTATTTTTAAAATTATGTATTTTAAGTTTATGTAGTATATTATATACTAAATTTCCGCTAATTTATTATAGATTTAATCACTTTTTTAATTAAATTATTAAAAGCCTAGTGTTAAAACGCAACATTTGTACTTTGAACAGCTATAAATAAAAAATATATACAAAATAATTATAATTATATTAATATGTGAATATTTTTTACATAAAAACTATACAAGACGTGTTTTAGTAAAAGAATTACTACAAATATATTAATAAATTAGAAGATCAATAAACAAACCTAAGTATAAACATAATTATTTTTATTTAAATGTAATGAAATCTCTATTCTTTTGCAAATGGAAAAACACATAAATGAGTGGATTTAAAATGAAAAATAGTCAATTATCTATACACATATAAATTAAATATAACTATTTTAAATATGTTTAAGAAATAAGATTGATACAAAGGTGTATTGGAAATTTTTTAAATTAATTTGGGCTTGGGCCTACATATTATATTAAAAAATACAGCTCAAAAAATTAAAAAATAATGTATTTATGTGTGTTGTTTAATTATTTATATTTTCTAATATAATATATATATATATAATTAAAAAAAAAAAACTAGTGGGACCAGTGGGGGCAACTGCCCCCACTGGTCCTTAGGTGGCTCCGCCACTGATTTGTTTCATGGGTACATCTATGGTATCCAAGAATATCCAATATCACTGGATTCAAACATATAATTTTGACCAATTAATATGTAATTTAAATCATTAAATATATAAATTTTATCAATAAACATGAAATTAGTTCCATATGTATTGATAAAATTTACATATTTAATTAATTAAGTTGTATATTCAATACTCAAAATAGCATATTTGTACCTAAAAATATTTGATACCGACATTGTTTCATAATTACCTCTCAATTCTAGAGTTTTAAGGAAGGGCGGAGGTAAGCTTTTCTTTTTAGGGGTGACTCCATGTAATTTTGGTGTTAAATAATTTATTATTATTTTTTAAAATATACAATGAATTATGAAATCTATATTAAATTTGAACATGCACAGTATAGTCCTGTTTTCCCCAATGGTTATAAACTTTGTTCTCTTTCTTAATAATATTTGTCAATCATAGGCAAAAAATAGTATAAAGATAAAGAAATAACAAACATATATAAATAAATACCCTCCGTTAGTTTAATGCAGTGTCATTCACGTCACAAGATGTGCATGTAATAAACTAGAAAGTCTTAAAACTCTTCAAATATTATTTTATTATTTAAATGACGAGTCACATCATCAAAATTTATTTGAAAAGAGATATCAAATGAGATTTTTTAAATTAGATTTATATACTCACTCTTCAATATTGAAAAATAATTTATCTCTCTTCAAATAATATTATATAATATTTTATCTCTAGTATTTATTTTTGATGATGGTGGTTAAAGTTATTAATAATATTTATTTATTAAAATAATATATAGTAAGCAAAAGTCATAATTTTCAACAACTCTTTTTTTAACTTATAAATAATAATAAACTCATATACATTTCACTGCAAAACTTATTAACATTTATTATTTCAATTTTACTCATTTTTAGTGGATTATATCAAAATGGATCAAATTGATAATCGAAATTTTTCTACCCAAAATCTTAATTCATCTCAATTTGTTGAATAAAATTGCTAGCCATTAAGGAAATCAATAGAAAATAAAATAAAATTTAATTAGTTTTGAACAAGTGAACGTTGAATAATTTGTGTAATAAATAATATATTTTATAAAATTTGAAAATACTTCAAAAGATAAATTGGAGGTTAATTAAATTTGTTAGAGGTGAAAAATTATAGGGTTGTTAAGGAGGAAATTTTGTGATTAAAATAAGGGAAAATATTATTTTTTTCACCCAGTAAATGAAGTAAGTATTGTTTTCCACGAAAATTTTGAAATTACTCCATTTTCCACCTGAAATTTCTAATGTGTTCACTTTTCCACTTTAATGAGGTGGAAAATAGATATTTTCCCCAAAATTAATGGATAATTTGTACACATTTTCACTTTATGGAAAAAGTGAACAATTTTCAAACTGTAGTGGAAAAGAGAACGAATTCAAAGTTTTCATGGTAAACAGTACTTAAGCTATTTTTCAGGTGAAAAATTGATAATTTCTATTAAAATAATATAAACATATTTTTATTTGAAGAGTTTTTTGGAATTAAGTTTATTTTTCCACTCTTCAATTTGCCACATAAATAAGAAAATAAGTATTTAAAGAATAAATTTAGTAGTTTTTGGAGTTGCTCTTAATATGTCATAATCTCTCTTCAAATTAATTCATTGTTTGATTTTCCTTCGAATATGGATAGTAGAAAAGTCCGAATTCAATCCGATCGAAGATCAAATTTTAAAGGCATGGGTCCGGGTCAAGTTTCGGCAAAAAAACTGAGGCCAATATGAGCCCGATTTTTATTAATAATAATATATTTTTTAATTATATAAATTAAATTTTGATTTTAAATACATACATTTATAACTAAATTTTGAAGGTCTAATAAAAATATGGAAATTCTTAATTTTTTTTAAGTAATGAAAAATTTGAAAAATTACTTTTTCAAAAATAAAAAATTATTTTTTAAAAAAAAATGCATGGGTCTGGTCCGTTCTGTTGACTCCCACCTCCAAAAACATGGTCGAATAATTTTCAAATAATTTTATTTAACTTGTATTCGAATCTTATAAGATACAATGAATAAAAAATAGGGTTATTTACGTTTTACTATTAAAGTTATAATAAAATAACAATTGGGTAGTATGAATATTAACATATTACACTTTACTACTAAACTTATATAAAATTTAACATTTTACTACTTTTCCATCTAAACCGTTAGTTGACCGTCAGTTGACCTTTAAAAAAAAATGTTTTATCTAGAGGTGTTTATGGGTCGGGTCGAGTTTTTTTGAAATTTTTGAGACCCGAGTATAATTATAATTTTTACTTTTATTTTATTTTGAGGATAAAATTAGGGGTGTACATAGGGTCGGTTCAACTTGGAACCCGACCCGACCCGATCCGATCCGCGCAGGTTTCACAAAAAAATAATGAGTTTTCGAGTTAACCCGACCCGACTCGGAATTTTCATGTTGGGTCACGGGTTTGACATTAAAATCCGACCATACCCGAAATTATAATATTTTTATTATATTTCTAAAAATTTATTATTTTTCTAAAAAAATTTATTATTTTTTAAAGTTTTCACTATTATTTCATTTATTTATTACTTTTGTTGTCTTGAAACATTATATACATGATAATTTTCGGAACATAAAATAACTAATATTTATATTTTAAAATAAATAATTCATTAAAAAGATTTATTTTTTTGGACGACCTGACCAGACCCGATCGGGTTTCACCTCTCAAATTTTGGGTTCAGGTTTCGGACCCGCATGATCCGATCCGATCGGGTCTCAAAAATTTCAAAAAACCACAACCCGACTCATGAACACCCCTAGATAAAACAATTTTTTTAAAGGTCAACTGACGGTCAATTAATGGTTTAGATGAAAAAGTAGTAAAATAATAATTTTTATATAAGTTTTGTAGTAAAATATAATATATTAATATTCATAGTATCCAATTGTTATTTTATCATAACTTTAATAGTAAAATATAAATAACCCTAAAAAATAAATGTAAGTTTTATCTAATCTGTTATGTTTTGGGGGGAAAAAAATTCATTGTTTGACTTGGTGATCGATAATTCTTATCAATATATAAAATTTGCACATCAATAATAATTTTAGTACATCCCATAATTTTAGTAATATTATATTGGTGGGTTTTGATTTTGGGGATAAGAGATAAATAATTTAGGGCTGATAAGTTTCCATTCATGTGGTGGTAGTAAGTGACAATTAAAAATGTCATTTTTATAAAAAAAAAAAATTATTTATTTTTAAATAAGACAATGACTCGTGATTTTTTAATGCAACCACATGAAAAAAATATCGAAGTTAACTGTTCGTGGAATATTAGTGTTAAACTAATAGCCCTTGATTAGAACTAAAATATTTTGTTGTGATTAAAATATAATATGCTTTTGGACCAAGCAATCGTGTTTGCAATTAAAATAATTAATCGTATACATAATAATATGGAGATGCTTGATTACATTTTAATAATACATACCTAGTAGAATAAGATATTTAAATCACAATATTATTACTTTATTATTGACCCATTTTACAAGTGGGTTTAAATACCTGTGACGATTATTCTAATTGACAGAGAATGAAGATATCAACTTAAATTACTAGAGTATTCAACGCATTTTACAAAGAAAAACATGTTCGTAAATATTAATATATCTCATATTTTATAAAATATATAAAAGTTTGAGAAATAATTTTCTTTTGAGGTTGTCTATATAGGCGTCATATGCTTTGAAGTTATCAATGTAAATAAATAAATTATTATTGTTTCAAATGATTTATTAATATTTACTTTTTCATATTTTTTATTATTGTTTTACTTTTCACATTCTTCATCTAATTCCAGATTTCTCTAGTATTTTTTACCTTATTTAAAAATGAAAAATCACAAATCAAGAAGTTGAAGCGATAAATCCAAAACAGTAGAGTAAAGTGAATTCTCTCTAAATATTTCTATTCGATTTAATAATTTAATTCTGATATGAATATATAGATTGGTGAGACATCTGTCCTATCCATTAGATAATGGACACCTTTTAGTCCCCTTCAAAATTTTTTCATAATTTCTTTCAGAAAATGCCTTTATAAGAATTTATCACATCCCAAATTATTCAGGATATGATCGGCATGAGACAGTGATACTATCCCTATAAGCCTCTGACCTGAACATGTATAACGTGACATGATATATTAATAAACTGTCTGGTTCTGGATACATGCATGTCTGATACATAAATATTTACATGAATTACATGAAACATACTTAATACAACGTAATCTATACGTGCACACATCAATCGGCCTCATGGCCTATCATAATAAATATGTAAATATGTAGACCTCTGATGACGTATTCCTAATGACTGCAACTTGTATCTATATTCTCCAAAATTTGTCCACTGCATGCATGAAGTCTTGTAACACAAAACTGAAAGTGGAAAGTAAGTCGTATGAACGACCTACTGAGTGAATACTGAAAA
Organism: Zanthoxylum bungeanum; assembly: GCA_019454045.1. Lineage (NCBI taxonomy): Eukaryota > Viridiplantae > Streptophyta > Magnoliopsida > Sapindales > Rutaceae > Zanthoxylum > Zanthoxylum bungeanum. The sequence goes on from SKCR01041670.1 coordinate 60,235, forward strand.
GTTAAGCATAGACTAACATATTATGTACAGACGAATTTGCTTCATATATTTTGAAACCTGACTCATGGATTTCTGGAACGTAAATCATATTTCTTGTAACATATACGATAAATCATATACTGTGATCTGGAAGTTGTGACGATGACTGAAAGTTCATAACTATAACCGTACACGCGAATTCATAAACTATAAAACATAAATTGAAAACTATACACTGTAAACATGTATGTGAATTGTGACCCTGACATGCAAACTAATACATGAACTGTAAATTGTAATATGCACTGAAATCGGTAAATATGATTGTAAATTGTATACATGATTTGCAAACTATAAACTGAATCATGGTGTGAAGACTACAAACGTGACTGTAATCCATAAACATGACTTGTAAATTGACAACATGTCTTGTAACTGTAAACTTAAACTGATAACTATATTCTTGATCTAGAAACTATAATCACGATCTGAAGCTATAACTGTAAACTGTAAACCGAAAACCAAAAACTTAATATGAAATTAAGAACAACGAACTACAACATGAACTGAAAGTTGTAACATAAACTGGAAGCTGTAAATATGAATCAGAACTGTAATCATGAATCTGTAAACTGATAGTGTGGACTAAAACTATAAACGTGAACTAACACTGTAATCGTGAATCTGTAAACTAATAACGTGGACTAAAACATTAAACATGAACTGAAATTATAAAATATGAAAAACTATCAAACTTGAAAGATTACATATGCAATGATCAGGATTGAGATGTCTCCCTCGTATCGTCATACGTACCGGGATTCAGCCGCCGCCCCTACGTATGCTTACTTAGCCATGAAAAACATCACCAGTATCGTAACCTAGAGGCGTGTAACCTACTTAGCGGGGCTTAGCACCACATAAACAGGGGAAACTGAGTTGTAACATGTAACCTACTTAGCGGGAATCTGACACCGCATAATCAGGAAAAGCTGAACATGAACATGAAATAGCCTAAAAGGGTTTCCAAAAAACCATTAGGCAAACTGGGACCGAAACTGAGGAAATGATACTCTACAGGTGTTTTGAAAATACTTGTTTATTTGTATTTGAGAACATATAATTCATATACTGTAAAAACATGAACTTAAATTATAAATCTTGAGAAATCATGAATCATGAATCGTGAAACGTAAATTGTAAACATGAGCTATAAATCTATAAGACGCAAGTATGAAACGTAAACTGTAAACATGGCCGTAAAACCTGAATGGTGAGGTATGGATTGTGAACTTTAAAACATGATTGCAAACTGTAAACGTAGGATGTAGACAGTAAATCTCTTAGACTATAACTCATGAACTGAAAACTATAAATCGTCAATTGAAATCATACAGATCATAAACTGAAAACTGAAATCATGAACTATAGCATGTAAGTCGTAAACTGAAAACGTATAAGTCGTGAACTGAGGAAATGGAAATCATGTACTAAAAACTGTAAATCGTAAACCATAAATATAAACAACAAATTGAGAAGCATAAGCTGTAAACATGAACGGTGACCTTAAATTGAAAACTAAAAATATGACATGAAACTATAAACATAGTTCAAAACTATAAACTTGAACTAAAAACTTTGATCATATTAGACAACTGTATAATGTAAACTAGAAACATGACTAAAAACTGTAAATATCACTTGAAACCGTAAACTTGAACTGAAATTGTAGAACGTAACTGGAAACGTGATGGAAAACTGTAACATAAACTGAAAGTTGAAGACTGAAAATTGGAAACTGAATCATGAACTGAAACTAGAAAATGAAAAACGTAAACTATAGAACATGACTGTAAATCGTAGACATGAATAGTAAATTATAATCATGACGTGAAAGTTATAACACAAATCGAAAATTATAACTTAACTGTAAATCATGAAACATAGACTGCAAATTGTGATCCGTAACTATAAATCATGAACTGAAAACCCATAAATCAAGAACTAATGTATGTACTGGGTTATGCATACAATGCTCGTATGGAATTCATTACATATTTTAGAATAAGTGTGAGATGAACGTCGTTCGAGCAGATTTCCTAACAAATACCTCTATAATGGAAACACACAAACTGAAAACGTAAATTGTAAACATGTGACATGTAAACACAAACTAAAAACATGTACATAAGTGTGTGAATTGCGTACATATGTGCTAGGCTTATATGAAAAATATGTACGGACTTAGAAAGTCCCACAATATGAGGTGTACTCGTTGAGCACTCGGGTAGCCGATAATATTTGATAATAAATAATAAATAATATTTGATATTATAATTATCAATCAAAGTAAATAAGTGTTATTAGATAACATTAATTATTTATTTATTAATTGAGATTAATTAGATTAATCCAAATTAATAATCACACAAGGGCTTTGTTGTAATTTTATAAATATCTCTACCATTGGAGGATATTTTGGTAATTACAAAATATGTAATAATAATTGTATTTGACTTGATTTAATTGGACTAATCAATTGGTTAGTATTTGGATTAATCAAGTGGTTAAACTTTTGTCTAGATTTTATTGGATTAAATCAAAGTGGTAGATAAAGTTGATTAATTACACCTAATATGCATATTTGGACAAATTGGATTAAACCCACCTAAAAGTTGATTAGAACTTTTATTAATTAAAAAATATATAAGCTTGATTATAAAAGACAAGCTTGAGTAATTTTTTTATTAAGGCAAAGCATAAGAAACGTTAACCTAAAGAAAATTTTTGTGAGATAAGCTTTAAAAGTTCTCTACATTTTCAACAAAAAGAAGAAGATTGGATATTGGAATCAAGCTTGCATAGTGATGTTTGATCTTCTCTAAAGTTATGTTTTTCATTAGTAAGTTGTTATCACTAGTAAAACATATAATGATGTATTATGTATTGGATACATAATAAAATATATTGAAGTTGAAATTTGATTAATGAATTGTGTATGAATACTTTGGAAGCATATATACAATATGCTTGTGATTGGGTCAAATATGTTCATGTTGGACATGAAACATAAAATTAGAGTTTGGAACTCTAAATGAAAGCTTGGAGTTATGATTATCATTCTAGAATCATTTGACCACCTTTAAGTAACATAAAATTATTCATGAGTCACTTTAATATATGATTTTTGTTTGGTTTGTATTTTGATTCACAATAATGCATATATGTATTTAGAATACATCTATGTTTATTCCATAACATGTGTTGATGTTGGTTTTGATGTTAAAATTAGATTTTGGGTGTATTGAAGTGTTTGGAGAAAGTTGAAAGTATTTTGGATTGGATCCAAGTAGAAAAAGCTCTCTACCAATATTTTACACATGCTAACGTCGTGATGCGTGCCCTTGGGCGGCGCGACGCTGCCCTCTCGGCGTTGAGCGTCGTGACGCTCAAGCATGTGCGGCACGACGCGCCGAGACCTGGTGCTCTTGCACTTTGCACGTCGCAATGCCCGTGAGCGTTGAAACTTAATTTTCTCCATTTCGAATTTTTGGGACTTCGATTTGTCCCGAATGTTTTCCTATGGACTCATAACGGAATATAGTATTCCATTAAATTATTTAGAAATACACCTATACTCTATATCCTATGGTTAGATCCATTTCCACTACGCAAGGCACCGATCAGATTATAGGGGTTCCAGATATGTCCTAATAAAATACACCTCTAAACTCGAACTCATGACCTGACAACTAAATCCTAAGTCATTTGCCAGCAAACCACACTCCTAAGGGACTCACTCCAACTAAACACACACAATTTATACACGATTTTTCATTGGCTATATGTGCCATTGTTTGTCGCAAATTAAGTCACAGTCAAGTTTATTTGCAAGTATGTACAATGAAAGGGAATTGCAATAACCTATAAATATCACAAATCTCATCATAAAATGATTGAATAACTGGTAAAAGCTTCAAACTTCACATGTTTTTCAAACAATTTAAGCCTACAGTCATGATGATTCTGATTATTATTATTTGGCTTGTGTTTGTAAGAAAGCAGGATTATCTCTTAATAAAAGCTCGCATTAACTTTTCAGTTAAAATTTAACTACTATTTTTTTTTTTTGGAATCGTTGGAAATCCCACGGCCAAATGAGTAAAACCCACGGCTGTCCCAGTCTCTTACAAGAAATGTACCATTGAATTCGAACCCAGGATCTCAAGGTAAAATCCAGAATCTTATACCACCAAGCCATGTCCATTGAGGATTTAACTACTTTAATATTCATATATATATATTAACTAATTATCAACTTATTATTATTATGCTGGAAAAAAATAGAACTAGGGAATATTTTATTAATTTTTGATGTTATATAAAGATCACATAACATTCTTATGAACATAATATTCAAAACTCAAAATGATGACACTACAACTGTAGTAGCACATTTTAGAAGCATTCAAGAAAAAAAATAATAATTACTAGTCCTAAAAAATATTCTTATGCTCTGTGGGGGAAAAACCGAAAAAGTGTTAATATGTTGTTAAATCGGTAATTTCTTTTTTTAAAAAATAATACAAGAGATTGGGAATTCGAATTTCGCTTGCATAAGATTTTTTTTTAATTTAATTTAATTTAATTTAATTTTAATTCACATTTATGTTATAAAACGTAAAAAAAAAATATTGAATACAACTCATTGAAGTCTTATTGACTTTGTCCAAGCTTCAAATTTAAAATTGTTCATTATTAAAACAACAAAACAAAACGAGGAAGGTGCATGCATTGCTCTTTCATTCCATTGTGATTTAGCCATCTTAAATAACAAGTTTATTCCTTTTATGTATGTTTATTCATATGATTGATTTATATATTTATAATTAAAATTTTGTCAGTATATTAATATATTTTTTAAAGTTTAATTTTACATCAAAGATTTCAATCATCTTATAAATTTATAATTAAAAAGTTTTAATCAGTATATTAATCTATACCTAACAAATATAAATTAATATATTGATTGAAAATATGTGAAATTTTAATTTTCCTTTAATAATTGAAACATTGCGGCATTGACGGCCCCAAAAAAAAAAACATTTTTATATTGATAGTGAAAGTCTTATTATTTAATTAGACATGCACATGGCAAACTCATCAAATGTCGACTTCATGCCTTTAATTTTATATTATGAATATAGAGGAGCACTAACTATTATTATATTAAAATTAGAATTAATATTATAAAAAAATTAATATTATATTGAAATTAAAATTAATATTATAAACATTTAAATATTAATTAATTGATTTATCTATTGTGGTCCAGAATTGAATTGACCAAGCACTCGATTTTTTCATAGGCATTAAAAACAAGCTCATTTTCTTCAACTTAAAATTAAATCTCATTCTATTAATATATAAATTTATTGGAGTAGATATATATCCGGTATGGAGACATAACTCATCTCTAATAAACATAGACTTCTGGATTATGATACAAATATATGTATTTAGTGTTATAATAAATTTTAAATTATATATCTGTAAATTTGGAATGTATTAAAAAAAGCTTAATAAGTTGAGTACTGCTTTAAAAGACAAATAAATATATATTTCAATCAAAAGTGTATTGAAATATATATTTTCTCTATTTTTTAATATATTCATCAACTTATAAGTTATGGTATTTCATGTGCCCAACTCCGATGGTTTTGAGACAAAAGAGCTTTGGGTCGTAGGCCCAAGGATATGTTGAAAATCCACTGTAAAGTCTTCAATAAGGACATCTTCATTTTAACAAAGTAGAGATGTTGTTAAAAGATTAAAAAAATATACAAATGTCAATATATTCAATACTGTGTGTTTTTATTTTTTTTAATACATAGAAATCTATATTTTTTGGGTCTTTTACTGACATCCTCATTTTATTAAAATAAGGATGTACTCTATCATTAATATGTAATAAAATAGGCCATTATGAGACATTCACCCAAAAAAAAAAAAAAAAGATTATGGTATCCTATGATTCTAAAAAAAGCGAGGCGCTAGACGTATGGTGGGGGAGTGTCTAGCGCCCAGGCCTTCTAGACGTCGCCTAGACGAATATATTAGGCGACACAATACAGTTTTATTTTTTTATTCAAAAAATATTTTGATAGGGTTTAGGAATTTGAGTTTAATTCGAGCCTTGGATAGCACCCTTGTTGTTAGGGTTGGTGCTCAGAGTGTCATTCCGGATCGTATTCATATCCGATTCATGAATACGAATAATTCATTTTTCCGTAATATTACTTATTTATGGTAATACTTCTTGCTTTTATATACATATTCGATCTAATTACGATTAGATTGAAACTAAATATGATTTAGTGATATGTATATATTAGACAAAGACCCGATAATATATAATGTAGTGCGCAGTTACAAAGTAGTTTGTAATTGACATTGAGAAGTATCACTACTAGAAGTATATTATCAAATAAAGTTATTGGTCAAGATTTACTAACACGGGTCGGTTAGTAAAATCCGCTGAGACCAGTACACGTCGTATATCGAGACTTGGTATGATGGTTTATCCCAATGAACCATGAGTCTGGGGAGACTCGTATAGACGTGTAGGTGTTTATATTAGATAAATACTGAACGATTCACTGAAGATTTCCTAATAGATGGTACACCACCGTCAATAGGAATCTTCTCGGGTCAAGTGAGCATGATGGTCATTTGACTTGAGATACCACTGTGGATGTATGAGGTATCCTCCACACTTTGATGGCAATCACGTCACCGATCTACTTAGATCAGACCTCCGCCTGTTCGTTAGGTGTGGACTGATCCTCAGGATATCCTGCGCGTATCAAGATAGGATCCGTTAATTATGTGTACAGAGCATAGGTATTCAATGTGCAATTAGCAATCTGTTAAATTCATGGGTCTGTGGTACACTGTAGAAGTAAGTTCTAAGTGTTATTAAGAGATTGCTAATAGAATCATCGACGAGATTATACCTATAGAGATTTGACGGTTTTATCTATATATCCGGGATAATCCAAATACCTGTGACGGAGGGATTATACGTATGCGATAACCTCGACCTATATGTTTCAGTGAGTTTATCTGTGGTCGTCATAATTTACTGGTGGGTAGATTATAGACACGAAATTGGATTTCGTGACGGATATGCCTGAATCTAGAGAGTCTCACTAATGAAACATATTCGTAGGGCACTAGGGCAATATTTATAAATAATACTGATTATTTATAATTCGTTTAACGGTTAAACGATAATACATGCTTTTGAGATCTTTCGGCCATTTGTTAAATGTCGAATTGTGATATTTGACATTTATTATTAATATATATATTTTGATTATTTAATGTAAATATAATACTTATATTTAAGATATTTATATTTAATTATTTGATTATTCAAATGTTGAATAATTAAATTAATTAAATAATAAATATCTTGTTTACTTTAATAAAGTAAGCTAAATGGCTATTTTAATTGGATTAATTGGTCAATTTTGATTGGTATAAATGGTTTGATTTAATTGGTACAAGTTTTGACTTATATTAAATGGTTTAATGGATAAGTATCACAATTTTATTAAATTATTTTTCATTTATTTATTGAAATAAAAATAAAAACACTTGACTTTTATTTTTCTCCCATTTTCGACAATTGTGGGAAAATATATAAAGCCTAGTTTTTCATTTTTTATTTCATTATTCAAGAACCCTAAAATCAAATACAAAGTAAGGTTAAGAGAAAAAGAAAAGGAAAAGAAGAAAAGCTTGGAATCTTGGCATTTTTGTAAGTTTTTCTTTATTTTCTTCTTCATGAAAAATGTTTCTATGACTCTAGGCTTCAATATGTGTAGCTTAGATCTTTCTCTACTCCTTTGTATTTGTATTTTGATGGTTGGGAACTTGGTCGAAAGATGAAAGCATGTATGTTAAAAAGATTGCTTGAAATTAGTTTTTTAGCACTCTTTTAGCCATTTGATGGTGATGTTGCCATTCTAGAGTTGTTTAGCCACTCATAAATGACCTAGAATTTTTCTTGAGTTGTTTCATGGTGGTGAGACTTGTTTGGCGTAGTAAGGATTGAATTAAAGTGTTGAAATTTATTAATTTGGTGTTAATTGACCATTTGGACAATTTTGAGGAATTGGGGTTCATAACCCTCTCCAAATTTGGGTCTTTTCATATATGTGTTAATTAATGATATATATATGATGCATATTAATTTTGGTGTTGATTGGACTTGATCTTTAATGGTTTTGAACCAATTTGGATTAAAGTCAATTCTTGGAAACTTGAGGGACCTCTCGGCAATTTAGGGAAAATTGTTTTCTTGAATTGAAATTTGTATTTTCTGTATAATACATGTATAAATCATTTTGGTAGTGATTTGAAATCACCTAAGCTTGTTTTGAACAACTTAGGACTAAAATGATGAAACATAAAGTTTTGGGTTTGTATGGTAATTTAT